>CABHPQ010165097.1:0-16765 GCA_902168405.1 Peromyscus aztecus | reverse complement strand
TGAGGTTGACATTCAGCCCTACTCAAGCTAGGTTGTCACAAGGGTTCCCACTTTGGCCACTTTTACTCAGTCACACATAGAACAAGTGTAACTGAGTTACACAGGTCGAGTAATTAAAATGCAGTATAAACCACTGACCCAACCAGTTAATGTGCTGTGCAATTTGCCTTAAGGATTCCTCATCCAGGAAAATACCAGAGGACTTTGAGGGGAAGAGGGAGGGGTAGCCTCAGTGTCCTCTGCAGATAAGACAATAAAGTAAGGGGGAAGGAAAAGGAAGAATCTAGAGTCTTGGAGTCTGAACCATTTACAAGGTCTGTGGGCAGCAGCACACACCTCCAGGATGTAAAAGCCTCAGTACTCACACTCACATTCTGTGTGTATTTCTATGTACAGACTGCAAGTAAGGGTTAGGACTCCCAATATCAAAAACCAGTCGGAGCGAACTTAAGCATAAAAGAATTCGCTGTGCACATTTTTTATGTTTCTTTGGTTTTTTGAAACAGGTTTTCTCTGTGTAACCTTGGCCATTCTGGAACTCGCTTTGTAGACCAGGCTGGCCTCCACCTACCTCTGCCTCCTGAGTGCTAGATTAAAGGCCATGTGCCACCACTGCCTGTGAAGACCATCAACTCTTTCTGAAACGCTGATAAGGGAACAGTGAGCTGGAGTATAGCCATCACTGCAATCATGACATGTCCCAGAGCCTACGGCTGCCACATTGGGGTGCTCAAGCCTAGCTAGAGACGATGACTATCTGGACAGATACCTCCTGGATACCTGGGAAATGTGAAACAGCACTAAGCAAGAAGCAACTTATCAGATCTCCATGGAATGATAGATAGCCGATATCTTTTAATACAAACATCTGGAGTATTGTTTAATCCAGAACTAATAATTCTCAGAAAAATGGAGACTTGAGACTCAGCATTATGGAACAGCTGAGGAGGTTTGGGGACATCTTACATCCTATAGGAAGAAAGAAAGGTTCAAAGCTGACTAGAAAGCAGCATGTTCTTCAGAGACAGAGCTGGGAGCGGCAAGATGGCTCAGTGGGTAGAGCTGATTGTCACCAGTCCTGACGACCTGAGCTCCATCCCTTGAACTCCCATGATAGGAGAGAACTGTTTCCTGAAAGTAGTTTTCTGACTTCCGCATGTGTATGTAGCAGGTACATAGAAACAAACACAACCAGTCAGTTAATAACAATCAAGAATAATAATTGCTATATGGTCCAGCAACTCATGGATTTATACCCCAAAGAACTGAAAGCAGAGGTTTGAAGAGATGGTCATCCCCTCTCTTCATAGCAGGAATTGAAGAGATGTTCATGCCCCTCTGTTCATAGCAGGAACAGTGACAACTTGGACAAATGACAAATTCATAGTAGTTAAAAGAGGTTAGTAACCTAAGAGACTATCAGTAAATACTCTAACAGGTGTGGTGGTGCACGCCTTTACTGCCAGCACTGGGAGGCACAGACAGATCTCTCTGAGTTCAAGGCCAGCCTGCTCTACGTAGTAAGTTCCAGGCCAACCAGGGATATATAGACCCTGTCTCAAAAAAAAACTAAACAAACAAAAGGGGTGTATCTATAGAATAAAAAACTATTCCGCCCTGAAAAAGAAAGAGACTTCTGATACATCTACAATATAATAAAGTCTGCTTAGTGAAGTAAGCCAGTCCCAGAAGAGCATGCATGCTATGATTTGTATAAACAGACTGAGGTGACTGAGTGGTAGGATGAGGGACAAGTTAGGAGTTGTTATGTAATGGATCCAGGTTTGGTTTAGAAGGTGAAAAGGTCCTGAAGGTGATTGGTAGTGGGCTGCATAACAGGGAAACACTCTATTCTAAAGAAATGCACTTAAAGGGGTTAACGTTAAATTCTTTTTTGTCTATTTTTTTTTTAAATTTTATTTTATGTGCCTGAGGGTGTCAGATTCCCTAGAACTGGAGTTATAGACAGGTGTGAGCTGCCATGTGGGTGCTGGGAATTGAACCTGGGTCTCCTGGAAGGGCAGGCAGTGCTCTTAACCACTGAGCCACCTCTCCAGCCCCAATTTTTTTTTTTTTAGATATTTCTAACCACAAAAGATGCTTAGAATAAATCTAGAAATACAAAAACTGTATGTAAGAGACTATCAGGTACAAAAGAATAGAAGGCATGCTGCCGATAATACACGTGGAGCTGAGCTATATATATATCCTGGCCCCTAAATTCACACGTTAAAAATTCTGACTGTACTTGGAGGTACAGCGTCTTTACTGGGGTAGTTCTGTGAGAACAAGGCCAATGGAGTCGGTCCTAATCCAATCTGACAGGTGCCAGAAGAGACGAGGATGCAGAGACCCACGAAGAGAAGACCCTGGTGAAGTCTTCATAGAAACTGAGCCTGCCAGCACCTTGCCCGTGAACTCCAGGGCTCTTGAAGGGTGAGGACGGGCATGTGCGCTGCTGTTCCCACTCCCTCTATGGTACTGCATTATCATAGACCCGGCACAGGTGGTACACAACGCTGTGAGGCTGAGAACCAACCCAACACTTCCCAAAATCTGCAGGCTAAGCGCAGAGAGGACAGTTGCCAAACTGTTTTTATTTTTGGAGGACATTTGAATTTTCCTCTCGAGAGTAAATGGTTCTTCATTGAGAAGGGCTGCTGTTTTTGTTTACACAGGTAAATTCGGCTCTTCTGCAACGAAGCTCAGGAAAATGGAGCATCCCCCCACAGCCCCCTGGGATTCCACACACGTGTGTCGGTGTTGCTGGCCAGGTTCTTAGGCCAGCTTAGAGTCGGGATCACATTGTGACGGGGGGCAGAAAAGATTCCAGCTCATCATGGGCCTTAGGAGGATTACATTGCCTTGACCAGGAGAGATTTGGTCCAAGGTACCTGCTCCCAAAGAAACTAGTAGAATTTTCCTGCCTTCTGATTAGTTTAGCACAACATAAGATGAAGCTTTGTGGGTAAATAAAGCAGAGGCTTAGAATGGTGTGACTTGTTGGGCGGTGGTGGCACTTACCTTTAATCCCATCACTCTGGTGGTTTAGGCATTTAGATCTCTGTAAGTTCAAGGCTAGCCTGGTGTACAAAGAAAATTCCAGGACAGCCAGGGCTACACACACACACACACACACACACACAAAGACAAAACAAAAAGAACGGTGTCATTTGTGCCATGGAGGGAGGGAGAGGGAGATAGGGTAATATGGTCACGTGTCAAAGGGCCCCACTGCTGCCCCGCCCACCACCACCACCACCACCGCTGCTCGGCTTTACAATTAGATATTCCGTTTCTCTTAGAAAAACCTTTTATGTTTTTAAGGTTTTTTTCTTCCTGAATTTCTCTTTGACTCCCCTTGCCCTGATACTTTTGTTTTTTGACCATCTCTTCTACTGAATACATAAAGTTGAGTAAGATACAATGATAGTGATGTAAAAAGGAACAAAGATAAGAGGCCAGTTCTGCCTGTGGTGGTGGCACATGGCTGGAATCCCAGCCCTCAGGGGCAGAGGCAGGTGATCTCTGAGCACGAGGCTAGCCTGGTCTACAGAGCAAGTTCCAGGACAGCCAGAGCTACACAGAGAAACAATGTCTCAAAAAACCCCAGAGAGAGAGAGAGAGAGGCAAGTTCTTACAAGAAAAGAATGGCAAGGAAGCCTGATAGCTAGGGAGCTAGACAGAGGTCTGGGAGTTCCTTTAAGTTTAGTAAAAAGTATTCCCCTGTGGCTTTCAGTAAGAACAACCTCAGCACTATGCTGAGGGTAAAAATCATGGGGGTGCAAATGGCCAGAGATTACTAAACACCCTTCACCAAAATAAGGCCACTGTAAAATAAGAGCTAAAGGGGATGGGGAATGAAGGACATGATTGCTGAGTGTCCATCAAGGTGGCCTAGGTCCCAGCAGCAGGTTCAAAGATAGCACAGGTGGCAACAGCAGAGGAACTGCAGGCTTGGGGACATGACCAGTTCTAACATCAATTAGTGACCTTTCTTCCAGCGCAGTCATGGCTATACAAAAGGGGAAGAATGCACTAAGTAAGGCAGCATGCACTTGGAATCCTAGGGTGCGCAGAGCCCCAAGTTCGATCTCCAGCACTGCATACATTACACGTCGTTATACATCATTGTGATGCAAGCATTCAGACATCCAGAGTTCAAGGCCAGCCTCAGCCGCATATCAAGTTCAAAGACAATCTGAGCTACATAAGACCCTGTCTCAAAAACAGAATGATAAGCAAAAGCCAACGTGGTTGAAATAAGGTTGTCCAAGTGATTTCCAAGTTACACACCTGCCTGACGAGCATGAGCATTCTGTACTTATTTATTTAAGGATAGAAGCACAGGGCAGCATCAGCAACAGAGTGGATGAAGTCTATGGAGAGCAGGAGGCACCAAAATGCCCAGAGGTAGGGAGGGGACAGGCAAGAAGGACGCTGGTCTGTGTCAACATCGGAAATGAGTGAAAAGAGGGAAAATGCTCCCCTGAGAATCTGTAACCACAAACGAGGCCTCAAAAGCAAATTTGTGGTGTAATTCCTAATACCTGGGCGATGTGAAAAAACCTCATGCAAAGAAATGATTTTAAGTCGGTATTGGGTTGGCCATCTGCCAGGCAGCTCAGAAGAGGAAAGCAACCGACAGAACCAGTGAAGAAGTCTGGCAAAAGTCCACTGTGAATATGATTAAAGAACTGAACGTCGGCTGAAAAGAAAGCCATGTTTTGATTTGATTTTTTTGATGCGTAAGGTGCTGCTTCAGGAAGAAGCCCAGACCAACCCAGGTGCTCTTTGCCTTGAGCAAGTTTTCCCACAATGGTCGTGGGAAACCATGCACGGAAGCTTCCAGAAACAAGAGACAGGAGTCCAGGAAGTGGGCTTGACAGAATCAGAATGCAAATTTTTAATAAGCTTCCTGCAATCAGAGCAGCCGCACTGATGGAAACAACAGATGCTGAAAGAAAACGGTCTGGTAGGCTCTGAAAGTCCCGAGCGCGAGATGAAGGCTGAAGACAGGGAGAGGAACGGGGGACCCTGAAACGACGTTTGCCTTAAGAGCATGTTTTCGTTCCAGGCAAACTTGAACTTTGGGCTCTGGCAGGCTCCTAGGCAAAAGAGGGCAAAAGTCAAAGCTTAGAGTCTGGCCAGGAGAGAACCACGTGGGACCTCAGAGGGCTACACCCCAGGCCAGGGTGGAAACGGAGTCCGTTCTTTCCCACTGGCTCCAGGCAACCTGGAGAACAGCTACCTCGACCTGAGCAAAGGAGAAAGCACTGTGCAACCCAGCTGCGCTTGTTTGCTTTTCTCGTAAACAGTTAAATCTTGCCAGGCGGTAGTGGCACACACCTGTAATCCTAGCACTCGGGAGGCAGAGGCAGGTGGATCTCTGTGAGTTCGAGACCAGCCTGGTCTACAGAGCTAGTCCAGGACAGGCTCCAAAGCTACAGAGAAACCCTGTCTCGAAAAACAAAACAAAAAAACAAACAAACAAACAAACAAAACCAAAAAAAAAAAAAAACAAAAAACAAAAAAACAAAAAAAGAGTTAAATCTTGGCTGAACATTTGATACGGTAAAGAACATCTTCAACATCTCCCAGAACTCATTAACGCTTTAATTTTATAGTGATCAATGCAGATAATGACAGACATCAAAATGGCAAAAGTATGTTTAGAAATTGTTCAGAAATTGTTAGAAATTTTGTCACAAACCCAAGCCCAAGCCAAAAGTCATTGGACAACTTTTTTTTTTAAGATTTATTTATTCATTATGTATACAGTGATCTGCCTGCATGTATGTCTGCAGGCCAGAAGAAGGCATCAGATCTCATTATAGATGGTTGTGAGCCACCATGTGGTTGCTGGGAATTGAACTCAGTACCTCTGGAAGAATAGCCAGTGCTCTTAACCTCTGAGCCATCTCTCCAGCCCCAAACAACTTTTTTTTAATGAAAACTAAAATCAACAACTCAGAGCTATTTTTACTTAATTTATTTTCTTTTGTAATATTTAGTGTGTGTATGTGTGTGTATGTATGTGTGTGTATGTGAGTATGTGTGGATATATGTGGATGTGTGGATGTATATATGTGTGTACATGAGTGTGTGTGTGTGTGTGTGTGTGTGTATACATATATGTGCAGCTATGAAGGCATCAGTTCTCTTTGACCACATGTATCAAACTCAGGTTGTCAGGCTTGGCAGCAAACACCTTTACCTACTAAGCTCTCTCATTGGCCTTCAGAGAGCAGTTCTTAAAATCAAACATCCTAAAACTGTTTAGTCCAAGTATGTACTAACTTGATACTTACATGCTGAAGAATAACAGTCAGGAAATATTAAATGTCTTTGTAATTAAAGCTCTAAGTTCCCATGAGAGCTTATCTGTCTCTCACATTCCGGTTATTAAATCTAAATACTTAAAGCTAGGCACGGTGGCGCACACCTTTAACCCCAGCACTCAAGGGGCAGAGGCAGGCGGGTCTCTGAGAGCTGGAGGCCAGCCTAGAAGAGGATTTCTCCAGTTACAAGGTTTTCTCCAGCAGCCACAGCTATGGCTAAGGTTGCAGCTAGTGAGGGGAAGCCAAAACTCACTTGAAGGCTCTCCTGAGACACTTGTCCAAGTTTCACGCTTGCTGCAGAAGAGCGTGCATTTTTGTTTTGTCGGCTGATCATATTCCTGGTGATTGGAGTTGGCCAGTTGTGCTGGAAACCTCTGCAGCTTAGTACCCGTATCACTCCCTGACCACCGTCACCACCCCCAGCTGCATTTGTCAGTTTTTATTTCTCTCCTCGTGATCTCGTATTATTGCCTTACATCGCTTTAGGTAGTAGACTGTGTTTGATCCCATTCTGCTCTGACCGCTGCTCTCTCCCTTTTAGAATTCAAGGTGAAAAGGACTGTATATCTTGTGATATTGAAAGTCCTCCCCTAGCTTCACTTTGTTTCATTTTGATCTAATATATCTCTCCTAACCATCTGCTTTCAATTTTTCTGCATACCTTCTTCCTATAGGCAGTTTGTGGTGCTTTGCTTTTTAATCCAATTTTAGGAATCTTTTATGTTTTTATGTTTTGAACCTGTATTAGTTAGAGTTCGTTAGAGCAACATTACACACACACACACACACACACACACACACACACAATCAGATTTAATAGCATCACTTACAGGCTGTGGTCCAACTAATCCAACAATGTTGTGCTATGAATGGAAAGTTCAAGAACCCAGAAGTTGCTTGGTCCACAATGCTAGATGTCTTAGCTGGTCTTCACTGTATTCTGGAATCCCAAAGAAGCAGACTCTAATGAGGGAATGGACAAGTAGCAAAAGCTTCCTTCTTCCATGTCCTTCTAAAGGCTTCCAGCAGAAGGGGTGACCCAGATTAAAGGTGTGTCTTCCTAACCTCATAGGTCCAGACTAGAAGTAGATTTACCCACTTCAAACCAAGCAAAAAAATCTCTCACAGGAATGCCCTCCATTTCTGGATTGTAGGTCATTCCAGATGCAGTCAAGTTGACAACCAAGAATAGCCATCACATAAACCTATTTGTATTTGCTTAAATAGAATAACATATTGGGGGGGGGGGCTTTGAGACAGGGTCTTACTATGTAGCCCTGGCTGTCCTAGAACTCACTATGTAGGCAGACCAAGCTGGCCTCAAACTCAGAGAGACCTACCTAAAGGCATGCACCACCACCCCAGCTCCTAAGACTTCTTATTCTTTTATTTTATTATTATTATTATTATTATTATTATTATTATTATTTACTTATTTGTTTTTGTTTTTCAGGACAGGGTTCCTCTGTATAGCCCCGGCTGTCCTGAAACTCGCTCTGTGAACCAGGCTGGCTTCAAACTCACAAAGATCCGCCTGCTTCTACCTTGCAAGTGCTGGGAATTAAAGGCATGTGCCACCACTGCCCAGTTACTAGGACTTCTTAAAGTTTTTAGTTAATGTACGGAAATAATGGATTTCAGTCTGACCTTAAAATAGACACATTTTACTGTACTTTCTTATGTTCACCCCCTTTACCCTATCTTGACCCCTCTGCCCCCTCTGTTGGCTCCCGTTTCTCCCCTCAGATGTTTTCTTTCAGCTTTCATTGAAAATATAATATATGTATTTCTATATTAAATATATATTTAAATCTAAACTCTTCCTGGGAGAAGAAAGACCGTATTTGTCTTTCTCCCCTACTCCCCTCTATTTCCCCCTCCTTTAACCCCCCATAATCTCCCTCTTTCTTTCATTTCTTCCATGTATTACACATACTAACACTTCATGAGATTTTATTTTACATCCTTTCTCTTTATTTCCCTTTCCTACATTTTGTTGAAAGGCTACAGATTTTGTGTTTGTATTCCTTCGATCGGAAGATAATTACAGGATTCTGACTTGGCGTTTTAGGTGGTTGCCACCGGTTTCTTAAGCCCCGACTTACTTATTTTCTCTTTAAATGTCTCAGCACCCCCGCGTCCTTTCATTTCTTACCACCTCGGCCTCCCTGGAGCTACCTCCTGCAGGCCCTGCATTGACAGTAAGAACTTAGGATCTGAGTCGTTGAAGGTGTGCTGTCTTGTTTCTCCCTCTAGAGCAGTGGTTCTCAACCCATGGGTCACGACCCCTTCACGGTCGAGTTACCCTTTCACAGCGGTCACGTATCAGATACCCCTGCTTATCAGATATTTACGTTATGATCCATAACAGTAGCCAAGTTATAGTTCTGAAGTAGCAACGAAAATAATTTTATGGTTGGGGGTCACCATAACATGAGGAACTGTATTAAAGGGTCTCAGCATTAGGAAGGTTAAGAGCCACAGCTCTAGAGCACATGGGTATCCCCTGAGTTGTCTCCAGCCTGAGTTTCTGTGTGGGTTCTGCGTGTTCTGATATTCTCATGCTTTTGTTTTCCTTCCAACAGAAAGTTTCCCAAGAGTGCATGCATTCAGAGAGCTATTCATATTGTTGTGAGGTATCTGCCAGAGAAGACAGATCGGACACAGGGTTAAGCCAATAGAAAGCCTTCAAAGGTAGGCCAGCAACTTACACTAGGTATTCAGGATCCCAGTGTAGCCCTGAGCCTTTTTCAGGGTGAGCTTTTAAGCACAAAAACCATGTCCTGGGTTGACATGCTTCAGTTAACAAGCACAGTTAGCCAGAAGCAGAACCACAGAAGCCAAACAGCTAGGCTAGTACGTTTAGAGACTTTCCCAGAACTACAGACTTGGATGGTTAGGCCTTTGTTTTAGTTTTGGCTAGTGGTGCTGTATATGTATTGAATTATATGGCCTGAATGGCATTTCCATCATGGAGTCAGTTCTGCTAAGGTCTGGAGGGCCTACTAAGGGCCTGTTACAATATGACAAAGATCTGAGCCCTGTGGTGTTAAAGTGTATTAGTTACTTTTTTTGTTGCTGTGACCAAATGCCTAGCAAAAATGACTTAAGGAAGGAAGGATTTATTTTGACTTACAATTACAGGTTAGTCCACCATGGTGGTGGTGTCATGGCATCAGGAGCCTGAGGCAGGGGGTCTCACTGGATGCCAAGTAGGAAACAGACAAGAATACTGCTGCTGCTCACATTGAGGGAGGGCCTTCCCTTTTCAATTAAACCAGTTTGGAGACACCCTTATAGACACACCCTGAGCTTTGTTTCCAGGGGATTTTAATTCCAATCAAGTTGACAATCAAGATCTCAAAAATAAATATGCTATCACACAAAGTATATCTTTAAATATATATATATACATATATCTACTTGATTTTTTATTCTGTGTACATGTGAGTCTATGTATGTGCATGCACACATGGGTGCAGGTACCTAGAGAGGGTGTGTTAGACCCCCTGAGCTCGAGTTACTGACAGTGTAAGCTGTCAGACACGGATGCTGGGAAAGGAACTCAGGCCTTCTGGGAAAGCAGAATGTACACTTAACCGCTGAGCCATCTCTGCAGCTCATCCCCACTCCCGAAGTGTGTCTTTGTTTAGACTTGCCTTTTCTGAACGCTGAGCATAACAAACTGTGAGGTTTTTTTATTTATTAATTTTTGTCACTTTAAAAACGTCTCCCCTGCTTTTTCCTGTACCCAATGTTGCTTTTGCCACCACTCAAGAGACTCACTTTCTTGTGGGTGTCTCATTCTCGTCCGGAATGCTTTCAGAGTTTCCTCTCTGTCTTGGATGAATAAAATAAACATGTCACTCTCCTTGGCAGTTCAGAATCCTCCTTTCCTCAGATTTTCCGGCTTTCTTAAATTCAGGAAAATTGCTCATTATTATTCTTAAACAATTTCTTTGCCCGAATCTCCTGTTATGTAAGTGTTGACAGCTTTACTTCTAGCTTTCATAACTTTTCAAGAATTCCCAACTTGTGTTCCTTCTGTCTCCTGAAAGATGCTCATCTTCCTGAGTCTTTCCCAGGACTTCCGGGTCTTAACACAAAGAGCCCTCAGTCCTGTGGCGTTTCGCAGCTCCTCCAGGTACGATGAACAGAGCCAGTGTGTGTGTTTGAGTTCTGCTGGTTTCAGTGATTACATTCGTATCCTGTGTTCCCTCCGATTCTGCTTTATGACTGTCCATTTTTCAGGATTCTCTGTAAGGGAAACTGACTTGTTTTTCTTTTCTTTTTCATTTTTCTTCTTTTTTTCAGAGAGGGTATCATGTAGCCTAGTCTGGCCCCAGACTCCTGTGTAACCCAGGCTAGCCCTGAGCTCCTTACCCTGCTGTCTCATCTCCCAGATGCTGAGGTCATAGGGTGTGTCATTATACCCGGAGGAAGTGACTTTGAAACAGTAACCAAATTATCCATTAATCCTGCTTTGCCCTGACAACGTTGTCTTTGCTCAGTGGCTGCTGTTTCACCGTCTCCACATTCTTAGCAATGGTCATGATGATTAGGAACCTTCGGAAGAATGCAGAAACCCAAGCTTCACTCCCTACCCTCTGGGTGACTCTAGGGGTGTGTGTGTGTGTGTGTGTGTGTGTGTGTGTGTGTATGTGTGTATGTATGTTTATGTGTATGTATGTGTATATGTGTGCATGTGTGTGTATATGTATGTGTATGTGTGTATGTGTGTGTGTATGTGTGTGTATATGTGTATGTGTATTATGTGTATATGTGTGTATGTGTGTGTATATGTGTGTATGTGTGTATGTATATGTGTGTATGTGTGTATGTATGTGTGTGTGTGTGCGCACATGCGTGGGCGTGCATGAGGAAGTCAGAGGCCCACTGGTGGGAATGACGTCTCTCCTTCTACCATGTGGGTTCCAGGGATCAAATTCAGGTCATCAGGTTCAGTAGCAGGAGCCTTACTCACTGAACCATCTCACAGAGACACAATCATTAATATTTTTTCATCCTTTGACTATTAGCTTTGTGTCATTTCACTTTTTGCGTTTAATACACAGCATCAAGTCTGACTCTGTTTGGATCATAATGTGACATTTTCTCAACATGCGACTTTCACCCAAATACATTTATTAAGAGACATTATAACTGTGTACGGTGGCACATACCTACCATCCCAGCCCTCAGGGGGCAGAAGCAGAGGCAGGAGGATTTCATGTTCAAGAAGAGCCTGAGCTCACATAGCAAGATTGTCTAAAACAGTCAAGGGCTGAGGGGATGAGGAGAGAGGTCAGAGGAAGAACATCTGGCCAGCGTGCACAAGACTGGCTTTTGTCACCTGCGCTGTACAATATATAGATAATCTTCCACTGTTGCCTGCTCCTTCTGTTCTCTATAGTTTTGTACATGAATTATGGTTTTTTTGTGCTATATCATGAATGTTTTAAGGGGTAGTTACAAGGTCATACTCTGGAACTAGCACATCTGACATTTAATTATCTGTTCCATAGATAATCTGATTTGTTGTATCAACTTGTATATGCGTCAGTCATCCTTGAACTTGCAGATTCTTCATTCATAAGAATGAAATAATAGCTCTTGTTTCATAAAGTAATTGTGTGGGCTAAAAACAGACAATGGATGTGATGATCTTTGTATAATCCGTAGCCAATAGTTAATGATCACTATTCAGCATTTACTATTGGAATATGCTACCAATATTGAATATTAGTATTTTCTTCCTTCTTTCCTTTTTTTTTTTTTTTCCAAGACAAAGTTTCTCTATGTAGCCCTGACTGTCCTGGAACTCGATCTGTAGACCAGGCTGGCCTCAAACTCTGAGATCCACCTGCCTCTGCCTCCCGAGTGCTGGGATTAAAGGCATGTGTCATCATGTCTGGCTGAGCATTAGTATTTTTGAGATCAGTCTTGAAGCTATACATCTAAAGTGGTAAAAACAGTGTTAAAGAGATGGTTCAGAACTGAAGAGTACGAGCTGCTCTTGCAGAGGGCCATAGTTCAGTTCTCAGCACCCATGTTTTGTGGCTCACAACCACTTGTAACTCCAGACCCAGGGGCTCTGATGCCCTCCCTGGCCTCCACTGGCATCTGAACATATGTACAAATGCACATACAGACATACACATATAAACATAAATAAAACAAATAGATTCATCGAAGTGGTTAGCATCAACTGTGTGTCTTTCAGGGGATGGAATTCAGGGCCTTAGGTATATGCTGGCAGTGGCTGTAACTACCCCTGAATTCCACCCCTAGCCAGTTCTCTCCCACTTTTGACAGTTCATCTGCCGTTGAATGGTCTCCGTTCCCCACCTCCTCACCTCCTCTTTTTTCCATAGTCTGAAATTAATTTAGATATTGTTAAATTGCTCTTAATAATACCTAATTTAATTTTGAGAATAAACTTTAATATTCGGTTTGTTGTATAATAAATCTAAAGCTGATTATTGTTTCATATTAGTGAGCCTTTGAGCTGGGCTTGTTTGGGCATGAAGCAAAAATATGAAGTGTGCTGAACCATGCAGAAGGGTGTTGTCCGCAGGCTGAGATCCAAGGCTTGTGGTGATTTCACACCTTCCTGAACCACGCAGAATGGCGCTGTCTGCAGGCTGAGATCCAAGGCTGTCCTGAGACCTGTGTATCTCATGCGTATTCAAAGTGAGTGGTCATTTGACCCCATGTGGGGAAGAACAACCCTGGGAACTGCCACTTCGCTACCTTTGGGTGCTTTGTGTTCTCTCTATACAAAGAGAGCTTCCTAGCTACAATGCTAATTACAACTGTGGTCTCTGAGAAGGGACTCAGTGTTGCTTCAGTTGTAGATACCACCACTTAGAACTCTCTCTTTCTCTCTCTCTTCTTATTTTTTTATTTTTTATTTTTTTGGATTTTTTTCGAGACAGGGCTTCTGTGTGTAATAGCTCTGGTTATTCTGGACATTGTTTTGTAAAACCAGGCTGGCCTCAAATTCACAGAGATCCGCCTGGCTCTGCCTCCCTAGTGCTGAGATTAAAGACGTTGCGCCACCACTGTCCAGCTAAGATGTGATTGTTTGTTTGTTTTTGGAGGGGTGGCCTTATAACTCTTGATGTAACTGAAAATTCGCTTGATTCTCAATGTAGAGTCCAGGAAATGTTTTATAGCCATCTGCACTGACTAATTATGGACATGTGAGCCACGGAGATGGTTCAGCAGGTAAAGGTGTCTTCACCAAGCCTGGATTCCTGAGTTCAGTCCCTGGGATCCATCATGATGGGAGAAGAGAACCAACTCCTCCAAGTTGTCCTCTGACCTCCACATGTGTGCAGTGGTGTGCACCACCCCCATACACATATACGCACATAAAATAAAGGGATACATGTAAAAAGTTAATTTTACAAGAAAAACTATTGACAGGTCAAATGTCATCTTCCCTCTTATTTAATTTTAAAAAATTGAAAAAAATCTCACACATGAAATAAATGTTGGAAAATTCAGTACAGGAACAGGGATGATGAGTCAGTTGTTAAAGTCCCTCCCTGCCTTGTAAGCACAGGGACATGAACTCAATCTTGAGAACACATACGAAGCTCTAGGCGCAGCAGCATGAGAGCAGCATTGGAGAGGTGAAGACGGGAAGCCCCCTGAGGCCTGCCGGCCAGGCCCTCTAACAGACAAGTTCAGTGGAGGCAGACCCCTGTCAAAAAACAAGATGTGGAGTGACCGAGGAAGACACTGGATGGCAACCTCTGGTCTCCACGTGCATGGGCACACATGTGCAAACACCTTTCCCAAACACGTGTGTCTACACACACACAAGAAAATCCGGAACGATTCTAGGATTTTTGCTGATTTCATCAATGTGTGCATGTGGATTTGAAAAACAATTATCGTGGTTTTCTGGCTGTTTTGGAGCACTGTAAATATACGATGTGTTGGTTGGTTGGGTGATCTAGTGTTGACCCATTTCTCCCCCAAGATTCAGTGAGCTAGAGAGTAAATATCAAATATTGGAAGAGGTAAGGACCAAATGTCTGTGTGAAGCTGTTAAGGGGAGGTAACAGAGACGGTGGAGACTGTGGCACACTTCCAGAGCATTCTCCTTTAAGAGGAACAGCTCTGGTCAATTCTGCCAAGTGTGAAGGAGGCCAGAGAGTGACAGATCTGACTATGTAAGAGAATCATATGCAAACTTTACACAAAAATTCCTGCATTTTAACTCAGGTGACTCTTAGAAACTTCCTAGTAACATAACGACTAAGTTACATTCACCGTGCTTATTGGGCCACTAAAACTCAAGCTGGAACTAAATCCAGGTCGGTGGGTCCTGGTTCATCACCTCAGCCATGAGTGTTCTCATGGCTTCTGAGATTTTTGCATTTGGTGCCAATTCAGATTAAACTCGCCATTGTATGACAGGATGGGTTCTCAGAGATGTAAGGGCAATGGGGACATCTCCAAGGTCTTCCCATTCAGAATGTGTGATATGGTAACTAACTTAAGGCGTAAATGGTGCTGTGGTAACTGGCTGCAGCTTCTCTACTAAGCACTTAAAATCTCCACAGTAAACTATATGACGCATGCCAAGCACCGCCCCATGGACTGTGCTCAAGTACACCACATGATGCATGCCAAGCACCACCCCAAGAACTGCACCACCCCAAGAATTATACACCAAGCACCGCCTCAGGGACCGTACTCCAATGTGCTATGTGACCATGCCAAGCACTGCTCCATGGACTGGATTCCAAGAAGGACATGATTAACCAAACTCCGCAACTTCAATCTTTCTTCAGTATTTGTCTTAATTCGGGTTATTATTGCTCTGATGAAACGCCCTGACCAAGAGTAACTTAGGGAGGAAAGGGTTTATTTGGCTTACATGTCTTGAATCACAGTTTGTTGAGGGAAGCCAGGGCAGGAACTGAACCTGGACATAAACCTGGAGACGGGAGCTGACGCAGAGACCATGGAGGGGTGCTGTTTACTGGCTTGCTCCTCAGGGCTTGCTCAGTCTGATTTCTTATAGAACTCAGGACCACCAGCCCAGGGACGGCCCCACCCACAATGGGCTGGGCCCTTCCCTATTAATCACTAATTAAGAAAATGCCCTACAGACCTGCCTGCAGCTCTACCCTGTGGAGGCATTTTCTTAACTGAAGCTCCCTCCTCCCTGATGACTTTAGCTTGTGTCAGGTTGACATAAAACTAGCCAGCACACATTTCAATTGGTTCCTCTTATTTCTGACATTAACAGTAAGACAAATTCCATAACTACCCTGTTTCTAGCTCTAACTAACCACCTCTATAGCCTTTTGGGGTTGGGGAGTGGGAGGGGGGCCCTTAGAGACAGAGTTTCTCTATGTAGCCCTGGTTGTCCTGGAACTCACTCTGTAGACCAAGCTGGCCTCGAACTCAGAGATTCACCTGCCTCTGCCTCTTTGAACGCTGGGACTATTTGTACCACCATCGTCCTGCTGGATTAATGTGGTTTGCTCTCTCTTTCTCCCTCCCTCTCTCCCCTTTCTCCTTTTCTCTGTCTCTTTTCTCGCTCAAGTATTTTTAACAGCACAAAATTGTTTTTCATCTCACTTACAGAGTCGTTTTCTAACAATTACATAGACCATTTTAATTGCAAATGCCGTGCCTCCAAATAGCCAGGCAAATTAGCATAAACACAGAACCGAAAGCTGTCAGGGTAAGTCTTAAATTAAGCAGGCTACAAGAGGAGCTTGTGGTTAGCAAGGAAGGTTAACCACAGACAGCTCACATAAGTGCTATAGACGTGCTTCTGGCTCTTGGCCGCGTACAGCTGGGCACACTTCCTCCTTAGCCAGGAGCACTTCTGAAACCAGCGTGCTCACTACACACCTGCCAAGGGAATGGGTGAACGAGGAGGCTCGCTCTGCTCGCTTCCCCCATGCATTCACTCTGATTCACTTTCAGTGTGTATGAGTGTGTGTTTGTGTCTCTCTCGCACGCACGCACGCATGCACGCGCGTGCACCTGCACACTCATGCACAAGCGTATGAGTGGAGATCGGAGGACAGCTTTTGAGATTTGGACTTCTCCTTTCACTGCGGGCTCTGGGGTGGGACTTACGTCATCATGCCTGTGCAGCACATGCCTTTACCCAACGGAACCATCTCACCAGCCCACCATGCAGCCGTCTAAATGCCCCCTCTGGTTAACGTCGTTAATAGGCTGATTTCATCATACCAGCCCTCAGTTAAACCTCTTTGCAGGGTAGTAAATGGTGTGCCCCGCCCCCAGAGTGGGGGTGGGCGTGGCACGTGCGTGGCGTTCAGAGGACAACTTTCTGATGTCAGCCCTTGCCTTTCCATCTGAGACAGGGGCTCTTTCCTACTGCACCATCTGGCTAATTGGTCCTCTAGCTTCTGGGGATCCTC
>CABHPQ010165096.1:0-24117 GCA_902168405.1 Peromyscus aztecus | reverse complement strand
CTCTCCCATACATCTATCCATCTTTCTATCCACCCTAAAACCCATCTGCTCGTCCATCCTCACACCCATCCACCCATCCATTGTCACAACCATCCACACATCCATTCACCTTTCTACACATCCATCAATCTGTCCATTTGTCTGTCCATCTATCCATCATCCATCATCCATTCAGCCATCCAGCCATCCAGCCATCCATTTATCCATATATCAGTTAGCTGCTCATCTTTCTACCCTTACTCACTGTGGTGGTTTAAATAGGAATGGCCTCTATAGGCTCATATGTTTGAATGCTTAGTCATCAGGTAGTGGCACTACTTGGGAGGGATTAGGAGGTGTGGCTTTGCTGGAGTAGGTGTGGTCTTGTTGGAGGAAGTGTCTCATTGGGGGTAGGCTTAGAGGTTTCAAAGGCCCAAGCCAGACTCAGTGGCTTTCTCTCTTCCTGCTGTCTGAGGAACTGGATGTAGGACTCTCAACTTCTCCAGCACCATGTCTACCTGTATGCTGCCATGCTCCCTACCATGATGATAACAGACTAAACCTCTGAAACTGTAAGCCAGCCCAAATTAAATGCTTTCCTTTATAAGAGTTGCTATGGTTGTGGTGTCTCTTCACAGCAAGAGAACACTAAGACCCTCATTCATCTATCCATCCATCCATCCATCCACACATCACTCACCCATTCACTCATCTTCCTACCTATCTACCCTCCCACTCATCCATCTATTGATCAATCCATCCACCCATCCTCTCGCCATATGTCCCTCTTTCCATCTATCTCTACATCATTCACCCATCCATCCATCCATCCATCCATCCATCCATCCATCCATCCATCCATCCATCCATCCGACTCATCCACTTAAACACCCACTGACCTACCCATCCACTTCACTTTCACCAAGGGAAGTAAGGGCCAGTCTTTAGGAGCTAGCAACGTGTGTTTGCAGTCATGACTTCAGCACTTCCAGGGTGTCCTTAGATAGGTCACTTTACCTCACTGCCCTTCAGTCCCTCTCATTCTATCATGGGATGAAGTCTGTGAGGGTTAAGTGAGATATGCATGCACAAGAGGGTGTTATCTGGACTCCATGTATACAATACATACAGGTACACATACGCATGCACCCCCATCCCCGAGAGAGAGAGAGAGAGAGAGAGAGAGAGAGAGAGAGAGAGAGAGAAACACAATGCTCCATACTCATGCCAGAAAGCCGAGTCTAAGTGACACCAGGAGAGCAAGGACACTCTGCAGCTCCCAGCACACTGACTGATCACTGGTCTTGGTTGCAGAACAAGTCGCTCTGCTCTTGGGTTCTGGGGTTTCATGACACTCATTTTGGTGTAGTCCTTTCCCATGGGCAGGAATCCAAAGGCATGAATAGAGGAATGCCAATTCCTTTTGTGGTCTCAATGAGAATGGCCCCACAGGCTTGTGTATTTGAATACTTGGTCCCTAGTTGATGGAACTGTTTGGGAAGGATTAGGAGGTGTGGCCTTGTTGGAGGAGGTGTGTCACTGATGACAGGCTTTGAGGTTTCAAAAGCATTCCCAGTTAGCTCACTCGGTCTCATGCTTGTGGGTCAAGATGTGAGCTCTCAGCTACTGCTCCAGTGCCGTGCCTCTCCTCCTGATGCTATGCCTCCCACCACGATAGCCAAGGACTCACCCTCTGAAAGTGTGAGCCCCAAACTGAACACGATCTTTTCTAAGTTGTCTTCATCATGACGTCTCATCACAACAATCGAAAAGCAACTAAGACCCACTTTCTGCGTTGGGTGTGGGTTTCAATTTGACACAAGCTAAAGTTATCTGGGAAGAGGAACTCATTAAGAAATTAGAACCAGGTTAGGGGCATTGCTGTGACAGACCTGACCATGTGGTTTTTGGGAGGATTGTGGAAGGACTTTGGAACTTTAAGCTGGAAAAGCCATCGAGTGCTCGGAGCCTTGTGGGTTACTTACTACTGTGGGGGCTTAGAAGATAATCCTGGGAGCGGTGCAGACCATGGCGGCCTGGTTTGTGACATTCAGAGGAAAGCAAAGACGCTACTGGTGCTGTCTGGATGATGTTTTGAATTAAGAATCCGTGGTTCATGTCAGATGGGGCTGAAGATCATCTGTGATTCACAAGAGACCAGCACCACTGAACTAAACCTTTGCTTTCTAGGACAATGGATGCTTGTCTGTAGGAGCTGAGCAACCCGCTGTGGTTAAGAAGAGAGCAGCATCACTGAGGTGAAACATTCTGGGATTTTTTCCTAAGAGTCTGCACACAGAAGCTGTGGTCCAGAGGAGGCCAAGGCTGCATCTTTTTTTTTTTTTTTTTTTTTTTTTTGGTTTTTCGAGACAGGGTTTCTCTGTGTAGCTTTACGCCTTTCCGGGAACTCGCTTTGTAGACCAGGCTGGCCTCGAACTCACAGAGATCCACCTGCCTCTGCCTCCTGAGTGCTGGGATTAAAGGTGTGCACCACCATGGCCCAGCCCAAGGCTGCATCTTACGGGGGCAGCCAAACTTGGTAATGTGCAATAGTCACCCAAGCGCGGGGTTTGAAGTCATGAAAAGGTCCTGGAGAGCAGCTGAGTCTGGCCCTGGGAGAAGCCAGGAGAGGCCATTGGTGAGGGCGCAGCTGCAGTGGCAGTGGAGACCTCAGCATGTTGGTGATGGCAGTATTCTGGAATGACCATCAAGGACAGCAGCAGCTGTGAAGTGGAGCTGGCCTGGGTCCATGAGACAAGCTGTATGCTGCAAACAGCAGAACCCCAAAAAACAGAGCCCAGTAGATCATGAGTCTAAGACATCACACGTTAAGCTAGCCACATTGCTGGAGCTGGGGTTTACCTCTGTTTGATTGTGACTGTGTTCTGGTTCTTTCTTCTCGTAGTAAGAAAGCATATGATTGTTTTTGTTTTTTTTTCCATAGGAGCCCACAGATAAGAAACCTTTAAAAGAGGAATGTGTGTGTGTGTGTGTGTAAGATTTATTTTAATTTTTGTTTATGAGTGCTTTGCCTGCATGTATGTATATATACTATGTGCATGCCTGGTGCCCACAGAGACCAGATAAGAGTGTCGTATTTCCTGTAGCTGGAGTTACAGATGACTGTGGATCACCATTAGGGTTCAGGGAATCAAATCTGGGTCCTCTGCAAGAGCAACAAGTGCTCTTTATCTACTGAGCCGTCTCTCCAGCCCCAAGACTGGATATTTTAAAGAGACTGAATTTTTAATTTGATTAAAAATTAAAAATTTTACAATTTAAAATGGAATTTTAATTTGATTGTGGGACTTTTAAAGTTACATTGTTTTATATTGTGATATTGATATTAATATGAGATATTGGGGATAAACAAGAAAGGAAAGGTTGTGGCTTAATAATGTATTGGTGTGTCAGATTGACAAGCTTTTTGTACAGGTTGTTTTTTTTTTGTCAACTTGGCACAAGCTAGACTAATTAGGGAAGAGAAACCTTGATTGAAGAAACACCTTCATTAGCATGCCTGTAGGCAAGTCTGTAGGGCATTTCCTTGTTTCTAATTGATGTGCAAGGCTTGGGAACAATGGGTGGTCTGGCCTTGTCTAGGCAGTCCTGGGCCTGAGCAAGACTTGAGGAACAAGCCAGTAAGCAGCGGCCCTCCACAGCCTCTGCTTCAATTCCTGCCTCCCAGTTCCTGCCTTCTGTTTCTTCCTTGATTTCCCTCAACAATGGACTATGACATGGAAGTGTAAGTTAAATAAAGCCTTTCATCCTCAAGTGTTTTTTGGTCATGGTGTTTTATGATAGCAATAGAATGCAAACCTGGATACCTTCCTACAGCAGGTTTTTGTAGATATTCTCTAGTTTAATCTTCTTCATAGGCTTTATTGTTTTGTTAGTAGTTACTCTATTTATTGATGCATGCTTTTTTTTTTGTTTTTTTGTTTTTTTTTGTTTTTTTCGAGACAGGGTTTCTCTGTGTAGCTTTGCGCCTTTCCTGGAACTCAGTTGGTAGCCCAGGCTGGCCTTGAACTCACAGAGATCCGCCTGGCTCTGCTTCCCGAGTGCTGGGATTAAAGGCGTGCACCACCACCGCCCGGCTGATGCATGCTTTTCAAAAAGAGATTTTAGTTTTGTTTTTAATTGTGTGTGTATGTGCTTGTATATGTGAGTGCTGGTGCTCTCAGAAGCCAGAAAGAGAGTATTATCTCAGGTCCCCTGGAGTTACACGTGGTGGTGAGCTGCCCAACATGGGTGCTGGGAACTGAACTTGGGTCCTCTCCAAGTTCAGTGTGTGCTCTTACCTGCTGAGCCGTCTCCTCAGCCCCGATCTCTTTATTGTTTTTTAATTTTTATATCATATAGCCTAAGCTCAAATTCACTGTGTAACTAGGGTTGACCTTTAACTTCTGGTCCCCCTGCTCTACCTCCTGAGTGTTGGGATTACAAGTGTGCGATACCATACCCAGTTATGTTGTGCTGGGCATCGAACCCAGGGCTTCACGAATGCCGGGAAGCTACTCTACCAATGGAGCCACATCCTCAACCCTTCCTTTTAAATAATCTCTTAAAGTTTGAGACCAAATTCATTTTCCTGTATGAAATTAGGTCCAGAATGTTGGGGTGACTTGTCCAGGTCACACTACATGTGCATGGCACAGCTGAGATGCATTCCTGAGATGGGCTGGATTCCCTACCTTGCTACCTTCTGTCCAGCTCCCTCTCATCCCTGGTACACTGCTTGTTGAGTGAGGTGCTCAGGGGTCTCCCAGCTGTCACTCCAGGCCAGTCTCCACACTCTCTCCACAGGCCCACACCTGAAGTCTCAGCAGCCGAGGCAGTGATCTGCAACAGTTTCAACAAGGCTGGTCTGGAAGAGGAGAGACTCTGTACTCTCTCCTGCTGGGAGATCAAGGCTGCAGGGGTTCCCACCACTGTGGCCAAGGCAATCAGCAGGTTGGAGGAGCCAAGGGAGGGTGACTGGAGAGCCTGTTGCCTTGTCCTCCCCCGACCCCAGGCCAGGTTGCTTGGGACAGTCCCCAGGGAAGCAAGACAAAATCTACAGATTGTAGCAAAGCCCGAAAAGCATCCACCCTGTCCTTGCCAGGCCGGAAACTGGCCTCAGGCCCGGGCAGATCCAGGCCTCTGGGAACTTTGGAGTCACGTCTGTCTCACCATCCCACAATGTGGGGCAGCCTCCCCATGTTAACTGAATTCAACCTCATCCTGACACACTTAAACATATATATTTTTTATTCATGTCGACATGTATGGCTGTGTGTGCCTGCCACATATGTGCCAGTGCCCGCATAAGCCAGAAGAGGGCATTGGATCCTCTGGAGCTGGAGGGAAGGGTGGTTGTGAGGCACCTGATGAAGCTCAGGTCATCTGAAAAGAGCAGCAAGGGCTTTGAGCCACTGACTCATCTCTTCTGCTCCCACACTGCATTTCTAGAGTTGGGTCTGTGTGACCGGTCTGTGTCACCTATAGACAGTTCCCATTCTCAGGGAAGTAGCCTTCTCCCTGATCTCCTATGAGACGTCAGTCTATCATCTGGGTGGTCAGGAACTGGGAGTTCAGGATGAGATTGGATTAGCATCTTTACCCCGGAGCCTGTGAGTCCCCATTGGGGCCAGATGCTAAGTAAGAGTTGGGGTTGGGGACAAGGAAGGGAGCCAGCCAACACTGTGTGGAACTCAAAAGCTGCCGGCTTTCTTGTTCACCAGATGGCCTGCCCTCGTCCCATAACAGCTACAGTTTATACATGGGGCTACCTAAATATCCATGAGTAGAAGAATGGTTAGTCCCATCTCTGGACATCCTTTGCTCTTAGCTTCTGACGACATCTCAGGCCCAACAGGCCATACTCTGGCCATGCTAGTCCTGACCCCTGCCCACCCCTCTGTCCCTGGCCATCTCCTTTGCTTCTACCATACTCAGTTAGGGAACCACGCCACACTGTCTCATTGCCACACCGGACTGTGCAGGCTTGGTATCCCTAAGAGGGAGGAGCTAAGCTTTCAGAGTGCCACTGATTCCAAGAACACAGAAAGCTCTTGTAAATGGTTACTCCAGAACGGCCAGTCTAGTTTAGTTTTTGTTGATGTAATACTAGCTTGACAAAAAGCAATTGAAGGAATAAGGGGTTTATTCCACGTCACAATCCCAGGTTACAGCCCATTATTGTGGAGACGTCAAGGCAGGAACTTAAAGGATCATATCCACAGGCAAAAGCAGCAAGAGGGCTGTAGGGTGTACACCTTTAATCCCAGCACCCAGGAGGCAAGGGAAGGCAGACCCCTGTGACTTCAAGACCATCTTGATCTATATAGAGAGTTACAGGACAGCCAGGACTATATAGTAAGACCTGATGTCAAGAAACAAAATAACAAAAGAGACCCGAGAGAGAATAAGCTCATGGATGCTTGATTACTTGATCTCAGCTGATTTTCTCCTCTCTTTTTGCGGGCTGCAAGAAGATATTATAAAGATTCAGCTGTGTATTAGAGCTATACTTTGACCAACCAAGTCCATTTATCACAGAATATTTGGTGCTGTACAGCTTTAATATTCAGCTGCGCCTTGCTATGAATTTCTTGTGGGTCCATGTAGTACTAGACCATTTGGCAAACAGTTCAGCTCCTCAGACCTGCTGAACCTCTAACTAACTCCCCTGACCCCCTTTGCTGAGCCTAGGAGACAAGCAGGCTGTAGATGCATAGCTTTGTTTCTTGTGCAAATGAAGCTCAGACCATCCCCTTCCTTCAGGCCTAGGGGCATGGCTGAAAGACTGAGGACCATAGGGCTTTTTGCATAACCAGGTGCAGCAAGGACTGGAGTGGAATTCCACAGGCAGACACAGTACTGCGTGGCCAGAGAAAAGAGAGGAAGACAGATTCTGTAGATGGTAAAGTAAGGCAGAATGGCTCAGGCTGAGGAGTGAGGAGCAAGGAAGTGTTTCTTGTAGATGGTAGGTGAACCAGATCAGGAGAGAAGAGGAAGAAAAGATGGAGGCTGAAGGGACAGGGGACGAAGATGAGACCAAAAGCATAAGGGCTCAGTTATTACCAGGGCTATGAGGGGACAGAAAAAGTAGGTACAGAGAGGAATTGAGACTCAGTTGTCTAGGACTCCATGTCTAGGGAATGGTACCACTCACAGTGGGCTGAATCTTCCTGTATCAATTAAGGATAAAGACAATCCCTCGTAGACATGCTCACAGGTCAAACTGATCTACATAATTCCTCAACCAGTTTAGTTGCAGCAATTAAAACTCTCTTCCAAAGTGCCTTTAGGTTGTGTCAAGTCGACAGTTAAAGACTCTCTATCATAAAGATCAAGTGAACCAACAGGTCTTTATCCTCAGTCACGTTATAAATTGGCCAATTAAGCCCACGGACCCTGGCCAGAGATGGGCGTGGCTAAGAATGAGGACATCTGGACTGGAGAGATGGCTCAGTTGGTGAAGCGCTAGCTTTGTCAGCATCGAGGATCTGAGTTTGATTCTCAGAACCCACTCGAGTACTTGTACATGTATATGAAAACACACAACACAACACACACCCCAGTGATGATACCCACCATGATCTATTAAAGAGGGCTGTAAGTTCTCTGCCACTGTCCCCATTAAAAGACGGAGTGTGAGTTTGGGAAATGGCTCAGTGGGTAAGAGCACTTGCTACACAGCACGAGGATCTGAGTTCAGACCCCAGGCACCCACATAAACAGCTGGGTATACCATGCACCTGTAACTCCAGTGTTGCGGAGGATTGCTGGAGCTTGCTGGCTGCCAGCCTAGCCGTGAGATCAAGTCCCAATGAAATGAGGTACAGAGTGACAGAGCAGGACCACACTGTCCTCCTCTGGTCTATGCCCATGCATGGGTGTGATACTTACACACACACATGCACACGTACCACAGACACACTGTAATACACACCAAATAACCATGATGATGATATGAGTCTATTTTCTCTCCTCTTAGATATTGGCTACTTTTTGATCGATAGGAAGTTCTGGACATGACATTGTATAATGTTCCAACCCCATCTCAGACTATAAGAGCATCTTATAGTAGTATCTTTCTCATCTTGATACATTTGGGACATTTCTTCTCAGAACTCTGCAATTGCTTGTAAAAGAACTACAAACACAGCACATGTCTCTACTGTTACCAAATTGGTAGTGATGTCATTCTGGACCTTCCAGGCCCTCTGGAGGCCGTCAGAGTGCAGAACTGACTTAAAGGGCTCCTGCTGCTCAAGACAGAAGAACCACTTTGCTGAGCACTGCCAGATCCCTTGAGAGTAAGTTTTAGAGGAGGCCGTTAGGCACTGGAAGCTACAGGGCAGACTGTTCTGTTGCGTGCTAGGACAGAGGCTTCTTAAGACAGGAAGGAAGTTCCAAACTGAAACACTCTAACACAGAGGGAGGCTGTAAAGACTCAAGAAGTGGGACAATGAGATAGCTCAGTGGATAAAGTGTTGCTATGTCTGATGACCTAAGTTTAATACGTGTGACTCATTTGGTGGAAGAAGAGGTCTGACTTCTGTAAACTGCCTTCTAACATCCACATACATGCTGTGGTACCCGTGTCACCCCTACCCCAGCATACACATTCATTTGTGAGCACCCACCCACCACACAATAAATAAATTAATGTAATAAAAATATAAAGACAGGAAGAAAAGAAAACTTAAGAGGCTCAGTAAGTAAGTAAGTAAACAACTCACAAGGCTCAGAAAGTTCCTGAAATTTACAAGATCCATAAAGCCCCCTTCTAAGGGTATGCAAGCAATGACAATTGCTGGGGAAAAGAGACTTTCACAGTCCGAGGGCTGACTACAAGTCATGTATGGAACTTCAGGGATGCAACTTTTCTGAGATATTACCCATGCTGGGGTGGGATTTCCAGTGATGCAGCTGCCTGTGAGTCATCCACGCTCCAGTAAGTAACCCCAACAAACTTACTGGTTCTCCAAGTTGAACTTGGGTGAAATCATGACTTTGGTCTCTCCTCAGTGCCCTACCGGGTGGATAGACATCTATTCACGTCTCTTCAGGGAAAGTCACACAACACTCACATACTTATGAGACTACCAATGTTACCCTGCTGTGATGACAAGGTTGCTACTTTCAGGTGAGGGAGACTGAGGATGAGAGAATAAAATAATTTACCTAATATCAGGATGTTATTCTAAGAACCAGAACAAGATTTTACCTGGCTGCAAGCCTGTTCTCTTTCTGTCCCATCTTCCAGCCTTTCTATGGGACCAGAGGTAGCTTGAGACCTGATGTGTGGACCTAGACTGCTTAAAGACCAGTGACTATGGTGACTCAGTTGTCACCATGGTGGGAAAAGGAGAGAAGAGGGAGATACCCCATGACCAGCCAGTACAAAGTGGCCGACCCTGGATGGGTATGAATGCTTGGCTGTGGGCCTAGTGTGAAATCACATTCTCCTCACTAGGCCATGGCTGGGTCACAGTGTGCTCCTAGCCTCACACTGCCTTGCTCCTGTTGGCTTTGTCTGGGAACCGGGCCCGTCAGCCTCAAGGGAACACCCCAAGGCTCGGCCACGCTTGTCGAGAGGCATTAGTGTGAGGCTTTGAAGTGGGGACCTCCAGGCCTTGCTCTGGGCCAGGGTTGGCCCAGGATCCCTTTCTTCTGACCCAGGGGGTGGAGGCTGGTCCAGGCCTGTACTTGAGAGCAGCACCCGTTGCCTCAGATGCACTGGGCCGCCTGTCTCTCTTCAGTCCCGGCAGGGTCTTTTGAGTGCTTGGCATCCCTCGGCCTGGACACATTGCCAGGCGGCCTTCACCGTGACACCAGAAGCAATAGACTCTGACTGTCAAGAGTTGACCTAACTCAGCAGCATGGAAAAGAAGGACAATTTAAATAATCAAAAACTTGAAAGGTACATTGGGTACATTGAGATAAATGCCATGGAGGGAGCTTTTCTCCCCTTTCTCTCCACTCTTTTCTTCTCACATATCCTTTTGTGTGTCGGGGTGGGTGGGTCGGGTGGTGTGTGCGGGTGGGTGCATGCATGCCATGGCACTGGTCAGCTAAATCTTATGGAGACAGTTCTCTCCTTCCACTTCTGGGTAGGTTTCTGGGACTGAACTCAGGTCAACAGTCTTGGGTGGTGAGTGCCTTTACCTCCAAAGCCAGCTCACCGGCCTCTGAGATACATTAAAAATTGGTTGATTGATTACCTATTGTCTACCACAATTTCTGCACCTATGTGTATGTACGCACATGTTTGTGGAGGTCAGAGGTGTGAGGTGTCCTTTTTCTTCAGGTGCAGTCCTGTGTCAAGGAGACAGGACCTTTCACATTTACCTGGAGCTTGCTAGTTCGTCTTGGCTGGCTGGCCGTCAACCCCTGTCTCCATCTCCCCAGTACCTGGATTACAAGCACAGTGCCTGCCATGGGCTGGAGAGCGGGCTCAGTGGTTAAGAGCCTTTGTTGTCCCAGAGGACAGCAAGCTCACTTCCAGCACCCACATGGGGCCTGACAACTGCCCGCACCTCCAGTTCCAGGGTCTGATGCCCTCTTCTGGTCTCTGAAGGCCACTGTGAAGCTCTTCACTTTCACGATCAAAGGTACTTTTATGTATTTGTCTGCCACCAAAACAAAACAAAACACCTCCAAAAATAATCCATGACAGAGTTAAAACTAGAGAAAAACAGCTAGATAAAGTTTGGATTTAAAAAATTTAAAATCTTAGCCGGGCGGTGGTGGCGCACGCCTTTAATCCCAGCACTCGGGAGGCAGAGGCAGGCGGATCTCTGTGAGCTTGAGGCCAGCCTGGTCTCCAAAGCGAGTTCCAGGAAAGGCGCAAAGCTACACAGAGAAACCCTGTCTCGAAAAAAACAAAAAACAAAAAACACCAAAACAAACCAACAAAGCAAAACAAAACAAAAACTTAAAATCTTTAAAGATGCGGGTGTGCCTGGCTTTTTCAGGTGGTTCAGTGGTTGAACTCAGGTCCTTACACTCACACAACAAGCACTTGACCAACTGAGCTGTCCCTCCGGCCCATTTACCTGCAATCTGGATTTAACTGGGCAGTCTACATTTTTGTTTTTTTCAATGACTCACCACCCTACCTGGGGTCTGTTGCCCAGACTGTAGGGTGGTGTTATGGAGAAGAGAGGGGCCTGGATTTGAGGTCTCAGAGATCCTGGGACTTGGCTAGGTAGCATCAGGCAGAGGTGTATGGTATGAAGTCTCCTTGTGCATAAGAACCTTGACCCTGAGCTCAGTTCCTTTCTTGGTGCACACAGTTGTCCGTTGTCATCTGTTGTCACGTAGAGCTAGGACACAGGATTGCTTCCCTTCTGGAGATCTGCCTTTGGCCAGGCCTCTCTGCAGCATCGTGGCATGGCTTCCCCTTTTCTCCGCTCCCACTTTCTTCTCCTCGTCCTCCCTCCTCCCTCATTCTTTTCCCTTTCCATATGGTGTGCCCTAAACTGGACACAAACTTGCCATCCTCCTGCCTCTGCCTCTTGCGTGTTGGAATTCCAGGAGCTATACATTGTTAGTGAGCAAGCCCCAGGGATGCTCCTGTCTCTGCCCCTCACAGCATTGCAGTTCCAGGTGCATGAGCTCCCCTGTCCTCACAGTACTGCTGCAGTTACAAGTGCATGAGCTCCCCTGTCCCTCACAGCACTGCAGTTCCAGGTACATGAGCTCCCCTGTCCCTCAGCACTGCAGTTCCAGGTGCATGAGCTCCCCTGTCCCTCAGCACTGCAGTTCCTGGTGCATGAGCTCCCCTGTCCCTCAGTACTGCAGTTATAGGTTCATGAGCTCCCGTGGCCTCTGGGATCTTTGCACTTGCATAGTAAATGTTCTCATGTACCAAGTCATTTCCCTAGCTCCCATTAGTTAATTTTAATTGTCAACTTGATGTGAAATGGGAGCCAAACTTCTGGGTGTGTCTGTGAGGGGATTTCCAGATTAGGTAAGCTCAACTAGACAGACCCACCCTAAATGTGGGTGGCACCATCCTGTGGGCAGAAGTCCTGGACTGAGTAACAGAGAAAGTGAGCTGGTCCCAGCATCCATCTCTCTGCTTCCTGACTGTGGCTGCCATGTGAGCAGCTCCCTCACCCTCTTGCACTGTGCCTTGACCTCCACGACAGACTGTGCCTTTGAAACTGTGAGTCACACAAACTCTTCCTTCCTGAAGTTGCTTTGGTCAGGCGTTTGGTTACAGCCCCGAGAAAAGCCATTAATACGGTTGCCCACAGCTTCCAGGACACGTTGGTTTCAAAGAAGGATCGAGGTCCTTGTCCCCGGTGCACCAGAGGAGGGCACAGCAAAGCTGCAGCACAGGGCCCCACCCCAGGGTCTGAGGATGGAAGGGGGCTGCACTGGGCTCTGTGGGACACCGTGGAGTTCAGAACCTACAGCTCCCTGCCGCCAGTCTTTGGGGGCTGGGAAGGGCTCTGGTACTAGGATCCTGTGCTTTCTCTCTAGGCTACAATGCCAGTGCTCAGGAGATGGAGGCTGGAGTTCAAGACCATGCTCAGTTACAGAGCGAATTTGAGAGCATCCAGGGCTACAGAAAACCTGTCTCAAAAGGGGATGAGGAAGTGGCCCAGGGGGTAACAGCCCTTGTTGGGAAAGTGTGAGGACCTGAGTTCAAATTCCCAGCATCCACGTGCAGTTGAATACATTCCCATAACCCCAGTGCTTGGAGGGGTAGGGCAGGAGGATCACGGGGGGGCTTGCTGGCTGTCAGCCCTAGTTCAGGTTCCGTGAGGAGATCTTGCCTCAAGGGAATAAGGTAGAGAGCGTTAAAGCAGACATTTGATTTGACATTTTCTTCTGACCTCTGTCTGTGCATACACTATATAGACACTATACACACACACACACACACACACACACACACACACACACACACACACACCCTCCCCAAACACAGTAACAACAAAACCCGCATCTTTGGATGGAAACCTTAACTGGTGAGCCCACCCCAGCCCTTGACCGACTAGCTCACTGAGCACAATGTCAGTTTCTCCTTTTGGTGGGGACTAGGAAGAGTTGTTACATGCCAGGGTAGCCTGGAAGCCTGGTGTATTCAGCCTGGTTCCAGCAGAGCCCCAGCAAGGGCCCTTGTTGTCCCAGAAGTTGGGCAGCGTCAAGTGACCATCCCTCCTGACTGCCCCTGGCCCTGGGCTTCTGATGGGCGCTCCTCCCATCTTCCCTGGCAGTGGAGCTGGGGGTCTCTCCACAACACTGCCATTGTTTTCTCCTGCCCCAATCTGTTTTGAATCAACCACGTTTTCCGTCCTGAGCAGTAATCCCCGGCATCGGAGGGATATTGTGAAATGTCAGGCCTTTCTGGAGGAATCTCAGCAACATGTTTTTGAATGTTCGGCATCACATATGGGGACAATAAATACTGAAAATATGTGGAAGGGAACAGGATGGGAGCGTGCTTGGCTCACAGCTTTGCTTCCCGCCCTGGAGCCGGATTTTTGCATCACAATAAATTAGCTGCTGTGGAATGAGAGCCCCAGAAGCATCCTGGGCCCCCACTCCAGCAGCCTCTGACCTCAGGAGCCAGGCCTTGAGTCCCAGACTAGAGTCCTCAAGCTAGTCTCCAAGTGCTCCTGGGTCAGTTCTAAGAGGGTCCTTCTTGGGGCTGTCTAAGCCCACCTGCTGATCCAGCCTTGGCTAATCATGAAGGTGAGGGTGCTAAGGTCAGGTAGTGGGGCTTACAATGCCCCCCAGTTCTGCCTTCAGATAACCCCCAGAGCTGGACTGACACCAGGGGAGACGACATCATGCCTGACAAGTTAGGTCCTCTGGCAGCGTTGACTCTCAGTGTTGCAATCCAGAGGGCCTCAGAGATAAATGCATCTTGCCCACCTACCTACCTCAGAAGTGAGGACCCGTGAGGGGTGTGTGCGCTTGCTTGCTTGCTTGCTTGCACAGATTCATACAAGCTCATACAACACTTTAGATAGAGCCCGTGTTGAAGTCAAGTTCACACTCATGTGAGATGGGTTACCTTGGGTGAGATCCATCTCTGAGTCCCGTGTCCTCGTCCATAGTGATGGCAAGTACTCTGTTCCAGAGAGGGTGCCCGGAAGAGCCACCTACAAGGGTGCCCTCTTCTAGCCCCTGTGTCCGTAGACACAGGCTGATAGCATTTGCAGGATACTACCTTAAGGTAGATAGTGGGTAGGGCAGTGCATCATCACTGATAAAATGGTTGTCACTTGACACGGAGCATCAGCGTCATAGTTTGTCAAGTGGTCCAGGAGCTGGGTGGTGTTGTCCACCTCTTGGTGGGGTGACCAGAAAGCACCAAAGCCCTCACGGGCTCCTTCCTGCTTTTGCATCCTTCCTGGTAGCGCAAGCCATTCCAGGAGAAAGGGTTCACATCCGCCTCACACTCCTTACGCAGTCAAGGATGACCTTGAACTTCTGATCCTCCTTCCTGAGTGCTGGGATGTCAGGAGTGCAATATGTCTGACTTGTGTGACGCTGAGGATGGACCCTATGGCCTTGTGCTGCTAAACAAGTACCCCACTAATTGAGTCACAACCCAGGACTCCAGCCCCTGCCTGTTAAAGACCGGAACGTGGGCTGGCAGGACGGCTCAGCTTGTAAGAGAACTAGCCATGTAACACTGACGCCAGCAGTTCAGTCCCTGAGGCCCACGGTAGTGGGACCGACTCTTGAAGGATGTTTGAAGCCTGGCGGTGGTGGCGCATGCCTTTAATCCCAGCACTCGGGAGGCAGAGGCAGGTGGATCTCTGTGAGGTTGAGGCCAGCCTGGTCTACAGAGTGAGTTCCAGGAAAGGCACAAAGCTACACAGAGAAACACTGTTTTGAAAAACAAAACAAAACAAAACAAAAAAGATGTTTGAGAAAGCTCAGGCCCAGGGAGGGAGGCACTTGTCGGACTTAAACAAAGGCAAGGTTGCAGTTCCCAGATGTGAGGCTTCTCCATTTAAGTGGACCAGGGTTAGGTCCTTTTCTATTGCTGCATCCTCCACAGATGCCCTGGAAACCCTGCTTTCTGCTTGGTCTGTTCCCAGATCTGGTCCCATGCTGGCCAGGGTCTCCCTGAGGCCACATGTACCAGCCAGGTGGGAACCAAGAGAGGAAATGGCTTAGTCTGGACTCGGCCCCTTGCAGCTGGGTGACCTTGGGTCAGTCATTTCCCACCCCAGTTTCTCATTTCCTTTCCTATAGAGGAGGCCAACCCTCTCCCAGATCTAGACTGATTTATGGGACACCCTTGGGCTGCTAGTAGGTGCTCAGTTAATGAGTCACAGCTGCTTTCTGGAAGAGTCTCCAGGCTTTCCCTCTTGATGTGCCCTGGCTCCCATCTGGGGCAGGGCCTGTTTTGACTATGTGGTGGCTCCCCAGGGGTCCCCACAGCATGATTTTGGAGTTGGCACGTCTGTCCACCCTGCCCCACCCCTCCTACCCTCCTTCCCTGCCACAGCTGCCTTCCGAAGGCCGCGTGTAAGTGATTCATCTGTTTTGATCTGGGTCCTGTTGGGGACACGGCTTCTGTCGGCCTCAGGCCAAGTGACCTGATTCTTCCCCAACAAATAACATAAGTAGGGAGAGATTCAGCAGCCACCCATGCCGCCAGCTACCCACCACCCAGTTACCAAATCCCTACCATTTTCCATTTTCCCCATCCATCATCCTGCTCCCCTTTAACTAGACAGCCACTTCATTTATTCATTCACTTCCCTGTCCGGCATGGGGCCTGGCCTGCACAAGGTGTCCAACCAAAATGGGTGAACTGGAGGCCAGCGGGATGGTTCGCTGGAGAAAGCACTTGTTCACAGTGCTTTCCCCGCTCCCCTGACTGCCGGAGTCTGAGTCCAGAGCCCACAGTGAAAGGAGAGAACCAACTCCTGAAAGTTGTCCGTTGGCATGTGTGTGAATAATAAATACAATTTTAAACTTATCTGATGAGTGGGCTCACCTACTCACATTTTTTTTTTTTTTTTTGGTTTTTCGAGACAGGGTTTCTCTGTGTAGTTTTGGTGCCTGTCCTGGAGCTCACTTGGTAGCCCAGGCTGGCCTCGAACTCACAGAGATCTGCCTGGCTCTGCCTCCTGAGTGCTGGGATTAAAGGTGTGCTCCACCAGCACCCGGCCCTATTCACATATTTTGATAGCAAACTTTTATTAAGCTTGTGTTGGGGCTCTCCATGGTTTTTCAGTACTGAATCTTGGTGGGGAAGCCCCATGGAAAAGGCAAAAAGGGGACCGGGGAGATGGCTCAGTTGGTAAAGGACTGGAGTTCAGTATTCCAGAACTCATCAGCAACGTTCTCGTAATCCTAACACTGGGGAGGCAAACAGGGGGTCCGGGGACTCATTGGTCAGCCAGACTAGCCAAAGCGGTGAGCTCCGGGTTCACCGAGAAACCCAGTCTCAAAATACAGAGTAGGAAGTGAGAAAGATACTCAATGTCCACCTTTGGTGTGCATGTGCCCATTAGTGCATACATGAGTGCGTACACACACACACACACACACACATTCACACACACACACACACGTCTAACAAAGGAGAAGATGGAAGGACCCCATTTACAGACACAGGAAGTAAGAGCTGGTATAAGATGCTGGCCAGGTCTGTAGGGAGGGGCTGGGGCTGTTACAGAAGGTTCCACTGAGCAGCTTTGGTGAGCCTTGAAAAGAAGAAGTGGCTCCTGAAGAGGCCCTCTGGTGGGCGGGGTCAGTGGGGCCACAGATAGAATGATGAAGGGTCAAAGGAGAAGCTGAAGGTGCCCAGGTGGAGGAGGGCTGGCACTCCAGCACCCACCAGACTGCCTTGAGCAAGCATGGAGACCCTTTTCTGGGCCAGGACCCAAGGCTGCTCAGTGGTCCAGGAGGGAGGGGCTTGAAGCGGAGCCACCTGGTGGCAGCATCTCACAATTACGGAGGAAGCTCTCATAAAATGGTATTTGCACTTCTAAACCTTCTCTGCCCAGTCGGGAAGATGGCTCTGGGTAAGAGCGCTTACTGTGCAATCACGAGGACTGGCGTTTGAATCGCAGGCGCCCATGTAAGAAGAAGCCAGCGTGACCGTGCCTGCCTGCAGCCTGCGCTGTGGGTGATGGAGACAGGATTACGGGAGCTCGTGGGCTGCCAGCCCAGCTCCTGGTTTAGTGGCACCATGTCTCAGGAAAATAGAGCACAGGACATCCCCTGGCCTGTGTACACACCTGTGAGCATACTCTACCCACAAACACTTCCCCCTGGTCTCTGTGTACACACCCGTGAGCATACACTACCCACAAACACTTCCCCCTGGTCTCTGTGTACACATCCGTGAGCATACACTACACACAAACACTTCCCCTGGCCTGTGTACACACCAGTGAGCATACACTACACACAAACACTTCCCCTGGCCTGTGTACACACTTGTGAGCATACACTACACATAAACACTTCCCCTGGCCTGTGTACACAATCGTGAGCATACACAACACACAAATACTTTCCCCAGTCTCTGTGTACACACCAGTGAGCATACACTACACACAAACACTTCCCCTGGCCTGTGTACACACCCATGAGCATACACTACACACAAACACTTCTCCTGGTCTCTGTGTACACAATCGTGAGCATACACTACCCACAAACACTTCCCCCTGGTCTCTGTGTACACATCCGTGAGCATACACTACACACAAACACTTCCCCCTGGCCTGTGTACACACCCGTGAGCATACACTACACACAAACACTTCCCCCTGTCCTGTGTACACACCAGTGAGCATACACTACACACAAACACTTCCCCTGTCCTGTGTACACACTTGTGAGCATACACTACACACAAATACTTCCCCCTGTCCTGTGTACACACTCATGAGCATACATTATACACAAACACTTCCCCCTGGACTGTGCACGCAATCGTGAGCATACACTACACACAAACAACAGCAAAAACTGAAAACAAAAAGGAAGAAATCTCCTGCTGACCTGGCAGTCTGAGAAACTAGACTTTCTCTGCTGAGACCAGGGATACCCAATCCTCTGTGTGTGTGTGTGCATGCATGCCCATGTGGAAGCCAGAGGTCAATAATAGGTGTTCCTCAGGAGCTAGCTATCCATCTTTCTTTCTTTCTTTCTTTCTTTCTTTCTTTCTTTCTTTCTTTCTTTCTTTCTTTCTTTCTTTCTTTCTTTCTTTCTTTCTTTCTTTCTCTTTCTTTCTTTCTTTCTTTCTCTCTCTCTCTCTCTCTCTCTCTCTCTCTCTCTCTCTCTCTCTCTCTCTTCTCTCTCTTATTGGAAATTTAATTTAAGGGTTAGAGAGATGGCTTAGTGTTTAAAAGCATTTGCTGTTCTTGCAGAAGACCCAGGTTCCATTTCCAGCACTTTACACGATGGCTCCATCTCTAACTCCAGTTCCAGGAACGTGACTGCCCCTTTTGACCTCTGAGTGAACCAGATTATATGATATATATGATATTAAAACCTTATTTTTAATAACGTGTGCGTGTCTGTCTGTCTGTTGGTCTGTGTGGGTATGTGTTTGTGAGTTCAGGTGCCTGCAGAGGCTGAAAGCATTGGATGCCCTCGAGCTGAAGTTACAGGTGGTTGTGAGCCACCTGACCTGGGTGCTGGGAACCTAACTCAGCTAGGTCCTCTGTAGGAGCAGCATGTGATCTTAACTGCTGAGACGTCTTACAGAATTCCCCCTTCCGATCTTATTTTTTGGGACAGGGCCTCTCTCACTGTAACCAGTTAGGGTAGGCTGGCTGCCCACTGAGCCCGAAAGTCCCCTGTCTACGTTCTCAGTGCTGTGTTGAAAGCATGCACCACTATGGCCAGCTTTTCTACGTGGGTCCTGGGGATCACGCTCGGGTCTTCATGCTCAGGAGGCAAGCACTGAGTTATCTCTCCCGCACTTCCTCTATCCCGCACTCAGTCTTTTTGAGAGGGCATCGGGCAGGCAGATTGCTCACTTCTTACCTGTGGGCAAGAACCAAAATAGAGAGAGGCCAAAATAGTCATCCGGGCCAAGTGATGTGGGAGGGAACCCTTTGCTCTCTGTCTAGCTGGGAGAAGCGGCGATGGAGCCATGAAGTGAACAGATGGGAAGACATCACTAACACACTCCACAGACCCTGGCCAGCCCCCTGGGCCTCCTCCCGACACAGTTCTTGGGGCAGCACCTACCTGTCTGAGCTTTGACTTGTCTTTCTCCATTAGAGGAGAACACATCTCAGAAGACGTCCGCTCCTTAACCTACCTGTGTCTCCAAGAGCTGCCCAACGTCTGCACACTCCAGTTCGGTGACTCTGTCCCCACAACCAGGCTGAAGAGTAGGGCTTGGTGTGCCGCAGGCATGCTGTGGGTCACATCACTCACTCCTACCAGAGCCTGGATCAGGTAGCCTCATTTGTTCCGTTACTGCTCTAAAGAGCCAGGAGAGTGCTGGGTGTGGGTGGGTGGGGGGGGGGGGGAAGCAACAGCAGAGAGAGAGAGAGAGAGACAGAGAGACAGAGACAGAGACAGAGACAGAGAGACAAAGACAGAGAAAGAGACAGAGACAGATAGACACAGAGAGAGACAGAGACAAACACACTGAGAGACAGACAGACACATAGAGAGATAGAGAGGGAGACAGACACACACACACATACACACAAAGAGAAAGAGAGAGAGAGAGAGAGAGAGAGGAATATTCAGGGAGGGAAACAAGACCCATCCAGGTGAGCCACTCTGTTCTCTGAGGTAGGCACAAAGCCCCAGAGTTCTGATTGCTCTGAGACAGGAACCAAGGTTGAAATCCACTGAATACCACAGGTTTTCACTACATAGTCTGGGCTGGCCTGGAACTTGCTATTTGGACCAGGCTGGCCTCAAACTTACACAGATCTGCCTGCCTCTCCTAAGCGATAGGATTAAAGGTGTATACACACATTCTTTTTTCCTTTATTTCATTTTCTCTCTCTCCCCCTCTTTTGCTATGGCCAGTTTTTAAATTTTTTATTATTTAAAAAATGTTAATGGGTTTTGGGGATTGAACTTGGGTCCTCATGATTGTGTGTAAGCACTTTACCAACTCAGACATCTCCCTAGCCTCGGGTTATTTTATCTTTTATAACTTTTTGTTTTCTCTGAAGTTAATTATTGCTTCCTGTTTCTGTTTGTTGATGGTCGTTCTATGTACCTATTGCTAATCATCAAATTCTTGTCCGGGAAAATTAATCTACAAATTAATATGCAAATGGTGTTATTTGTATACAGTTGGGAAGTGATTAAAATGAGATAAGATCATGAGGATGGGATTCACTTCCTGGCATCAGTGGCCATGTAGGATGAAGGCTGATCAGAAGGCTGATCACAGCTACTGCTGGGTTTTGGATGTAACAGTCTTGAGAACTATGGTCAAAAAATCTTCCTTTTCTCGGACACAGGGTCCTCTAAGTAGTCCTGGTTGTCTTGGAACTCACTATGAAGAACAGACTGGCCTCGACCTCAGAGATCCATCTGCTTCTGCTTTCAAAATACTGAGATTAAAAGCATGTATCCCCATGCCTGGAGATCAATAATCTTTTGTTCTGTCTAAATTATGTGGCCTCCGGTATTTTGCCATAGATCAGTCCTTGCTAATCATCCCCGAGACGTGTACAGTTTACAATGAAGGCCTCTTCACTCTTCATCCTGTCTGCCGTTGTAAATTTCTCAGTCATCCCCTGCCCTGTAGTAGGTCATCTGCAGGGGCTTGCTTTTCCTCTCTGACTCCATTCCCTAGGGAACCTGAAGATCCTCCAGGCAGACTCAGCTTTCCTCCCTCCTGCGGACCCTTTTGGTCCCCTCAATCAAGCCCAACCCCATTCCTTCTTGTCAGCCCCTAAGACCTAGAAACATGTTCCACCCAGGACCCCTAGCAGCCACACCTGGTGGGATCTCAGAAGCATTCTGCACCAGGCAGTCCACACCCATCACACTGTACCCAGATTCAGAGGGGGAGAGAAACAAGGAAGGAAACACCCACCCAGCACAGACAAGCCCCGATGTCAACACCTAGAATTACAATCATCCAAAAGTAGATGTCCAGACACCAGCATGACAACAGAACCAACAATAGCCAGGACACTGTGTCTCCACTGGAGCCCAGCAACCCCGCCATAGCAGCCCCGAGAAATGCAGTAGAGCTGAAGCCCAAGACAAGGGCTTCACAATATCCATTATGAGTGTGTTCAAGGGCCGGAAAGAGGAAATGAATAAATCTACTAATGAAATCTATGAAAACACAAACAGTGGAATGAGATGAAGAAAATAGTTTAAGACACGAAAGTAGCCGGGCGGTGGTGGCGCACGCCTTTAATCCCAGCACTCGGGAGGCAGAGCCATGTGGATCTCTGTGAGTTCAAGGCCAGTCTGGGCTACCAAGTGAGTTCCAGGAAAGGCGCAAAACTACACAGAGAAACCCTGTCTCGAAAAACCAAAAAAAAAAAAAAAGACACAAAAGTTGAAATAGAATCACTAAAACAAAACAAAACAAAAAAAAAACCCAAAACAACAACAAAAAAAACCCCACCCAAACTGAGGTAAAAATGGAAATGAAAAATTTAGGAAGTAAAAAACAAAAAAAACAAAACAAAAACCTTCGAGGTAAGCCTCACCAACAGAACAAGCGATGGAAGACAGAACAGGCACCGAAGACAAGAGAGAAGAAATAGATTCCTCAGCCAAAGAAAGCGTCAAATCTAAAAAATCCGGGCACAACCAGGAGACCTGGGACACTACGAAAAGACCTGATATGTGAATAATAGAGACAGTGGGAGGAGAAGAAACCCAGGTTAAAGACACAGAAAATATTTTCAACAGAACTATAGAAGAAAACTTCCCTAACTTAAAGGAGATGCCGGGGCTAGAGAGATGGCTCAGCAGTTAAGAGCACTGGCTCTTCCTCTTCAAGAGGACCCAGGTTCAATTCCCAGCACCCACACGACAGCTCACAACTGTCTGCAACTCCAGTTCCAGGGGATCTGACACCTTCACTCCAATGGATATAAAATAAAATTAAATAAATTAAAAAAAAGAGATGCCTATCAAGGTACAAGAAGCATAAAGAAAACCAAACAGACTTCACCAGAAGAGGAATTCCCCACAAGACATAATAATCCAAACACTGAACTACAGAGCAAAGAAAGAGTAATGCAAACTGCCAGAAAAGACCAAATAACATACTAGGGCAGACCCGTTAAAATAACGTCTGACTTCTCCACGGAGACTCTAAAGCCAGAAGGGCCTGGACAAATGTTCTACAAACTCTAAGAGACCACAGATGCTTGCCCAGACTACCATATCCAGTAAAACTTTCATCACAATAAATGGAGAAAGAAAAACATTCCACAATAAAACCAAATTTAAGCAATATCTATCTACAAATCCAGCTCACCAGAAGGTACTAGAGGAAAACTTCAATCAAGAGAGACTAATCACACCCAAGAAGATACAAGGAATAAATAAATAATCTCAGGCCAGCAAATCAAAAGAGGGAAAAAGAAAAACAAGCAAACAAACAAAAACCTCACACCATAATAACAAAATAACAGGAATCAACAAACACTGCCCATTGATATCTCTTAATATCAATGAAGTTAATTCTCCAATAAAAAGACACAGGCTAACATAACAGACTAGATTCAAAAAACGGGATCCATCCTTCTGTTGCCTTCAAGAAATACAACTTAACATCCAGGATAGACATTACCTCAGGGTAAAAAGAGAGAAAAGATATTCCAAGCAAATGGACCTAAGAAGAGAGGCAACATAGCTAATTTAATATCTGACAAAATAGACTGCAAACCAAAACTGACCAGAAGAGATAGGGTAGGACATTGCATACTCGTCAAAGGAAAAATCCATCCACAGCACATTGCAATCCTAAACAGTGACGCACCAAACACAGTGGCAGCCAAGTTCATAAAAGAAGCACTATTATAGCTGAAATCACATATTGACCCTCACATGGTGATAGTGGGAGACTTCAATACCCCACTCACCAATAGACAGGTCACCTGAACAGAAACGAAACAGAAATACTGGAGCTAACAGCCATTGTAAGCCAAATGGACCTAAGAGATATTTACAGAACATCTCACTCCAACACAAAGGAATATACCTGATTCTCAGCAGCTCACGAAACTTTCTCCAAAATTAACTTCATACTTGGACACAAAGCAAGTCTTAACAGATACAGAAAATTTGAAATACCATCCTACTTCCTATCTGACCACCATGGATTAAAACTGGATACCAATAGCAACACAAAGAACAGAAAGTTTACGAACTCATGGCAACTGAACAACTCACTACTGAATGAAAAATGAGTCAAGACAGGAATAAAGACAAGTCAGAAACTCTCTAGAATTGAATGAAAATGAAAACACAGCATACCCTAACCTCAGCGCGTGATGAAGGCAACGCTAAGAGGCAAGTTCCTAGTGTTAAGCACCTACACAAAACAACTGGAAAGATCTCATGTTAGCAACTTAACGGCACACCTGAAAGCTTTAGAACAAAAAGAAGAAATAAACAAAAAAGAGTAGACAGCAAGAAGTAATCAAACTTAGGGCTAAAATCAATAAAATAGAAACAAACAAACAAACAAACAAATAATACAAGAATCAATGAAACAAAGAGCTGGTTCTTTGAGAAAATCAGCAAAATTAACAAACCCTTAACCAAATTAACCAAAAAATAGAGAGAAAAGATCCAGATTAACAAAATTAGAGATGAAAAGGAGGTCATGGCAACAGACACTGAGGAAATCCAGAGAATCCCAAGGATATATTTTAAAAACCTGTACTCCACCAAATTGGAAAAACCTAAAAAAATGGATAAATTTCTTGATTTATACCACCTACCAAAGTTAAATAAAGATCAGTATAAGAACTCTCGGTGGGCGAAGGTGGCGCACGCCTTTAATCCCAGCACTCCGGAGGCAGAGGCAGGCGGGTCTCTGTGAGTTCGAGGCCACCCTGGGCTACCAAGTGAGTTCCAGGAAAGGCGAAAGCTACACAGAGAAACCCTGTCTCGAAAAACAAAAACAAAAACAAAAACAAAAAAAGAACTCTAAACAGACCTATAATCCCTAGTGAAATAGAAGCA
>CABHPQ010165095.1:0-50392 GCA_902168405.1 Peromyscus aztecus | reverse complement strand
GCTCCCTTTGGTCCTCATCTCTTCTATCCTAGTCGAATTTCCCGAGGTTCCAGTCCCGCCCTAACTGTCAGGTCGCTGCTGGGCAGGGTTGTACCAGGCCCCAGGTGCCAGGGAACTGAGCCACTCCATTAGCACCAAGCCTCATCAAGAGTGCCTGCACCCCACACAGCTCCGCCCACCTCCCTGAAGGCCGTGGCCCCGTACCTGAGGCGCCAGCGCCCAAGGGGCCAGCGCCTTCCTCAGGCCGCTTCGGAGTGCGAGCATGGCTCGTCCGGAGCGCGCAGACCCAGCAGAACCACCTGCTGCTGGTGCTGGGATCGCGCTCTCCCCCTTCCTGGCGCGCTCGCCTGCTTGGTTAGGTCCGGGCTGGACTGGACGCGTCTCTGCACCTCTCCCTTTTCATCTGTAGTGTCAGCTCCGACCCTTTGCTCGGCCTTTGTTCTACAAAATTCGGGCTCTGACGTCAGAGGTGATGTTGCAATGAGCAGAACCCTGAGCTCCGTGGAGTTCCACACCCTGGGCCACCACTTTAAGTCCCTTAGGGTACTGACACTCCAAAATGTAGAGCCCGGTATGAACGTACGTGGGTGCTTTAAAATCTCCGGGTGGGGTGACCTGGGGCACGAACCAGGAGCCTTCACCTTTATCGCAGAGTACTCAAATGTTGACACCAAGCATATGGCCTGGGAGGCTCTGAGTAACGATGGGTTAATTTTCCTGGTGCTCAGAACAGTGGGGTCACAGGCCTGAAATGAGACCTTCACAGTCATATGCAGAGGGATCAAAAGTAAATTGCTCTCTGCTACTTAAAACAACTGACCTCTTAGGCACTCCTTGTTTGGTTGTTGGTGGCCAGGATAACTTCATCTAACTTGCTGTGGCTGTTTTTCCCCCATGGTTGTCTCTGTTAGGAATATTCTGGTGTTCAGTAGTTTTCTATTTACAGATAATGTCCATTTACTAGAAAAATGAGAATTTAGATCACATCGTAGCACTTGCCTTCTGGCGTCTCCAAGTGTTTAAAATAATTACCACATTAATCTACATTATAATTTATGACTCTTCTTGTTAATAGTTACTGCATGCATTTCAGTAACATACATTCCTTATATCGTTAGAGACTGGGAAGAATAATAAATAGGCTTATCAGGTATGGTTTTATTGGGGTGCCTTGCGGAAGGGGTTTTGCTTGGATGAGGGAGGTTTGTTTTTTTTTTAAATTAGTAATTCTGGAAGAATTTAGCCTTTTTTTCTGGACGTTGTTTCCTAAACCAGCAAATTTAAACGAAGTATCATTTGTGTAAAGACAGCATCTACTTGATTAAAATCTGTCAGACTGTTTTTCAGCCTTGAGTTAACAGTTCATTTACTTACTCAATTAATGCTTATTGCATTTCTTTTATGCTGCAGGCACTTTCCTAGAAACTATGGAAGTGGGAAAAAAGTAGTTCTTTCCCCATTAGAGTTTACAATTTGTACAGAACATGACAGAAGAGAAAATACAGTCAGCTCCATGTAGCTGAGGTGAGCATATGTGGATTTAGCCAGAGAAAGCAGAATATTGGGGGAAATTATCTGTTCTGGATATGTGCAGAGGTTTCTCTTGCATTATGGACACAATAGAGTATAGAGCAAGTATTTACATGGCCTGAGATACCCAGGAAGCTGAGTGTGTGTTATGTGCAAATGCCGTAGAAGGGATTGAGCATATATGGATTTTGATGCCTTTTTCACTGGGCCCTGGATCCAGTGCTGTTCATGAGAGAATTAGTAAACAGTATGAATGAACACTATACCTGGAGGAAGAGAACAAAGACTGTGTGTGTGTGTCAGTATCCATTCATCCGTTTGGCCTGGAAAACAAAATCAGTACTAGAAAACTTAGCTTGCTGTGGTCACTGAACAGTCTTCACCCCTAGGAAATGCCAGCCCAGTGATGTAAATGACCGAAAGGAGGAGGGGAAGCCAGCTTGTTGCCTTTATCTCTTCCCTGTGTCTGCTTGGTGGAATGTGACTGTATTGGCTTGAGTAAGTTGTTGGGTTAGAAGGCATGGATGAATGTGGTGGAGTGAAAGGGAAGTGCCTCAGGTTTCTGAGCCAGGGGCAAACCACACCAGAAGTCCTGCCTTACCCTCTCACAGGGCTTCTTTTACATCATCTGCTAATTTCAGCCTCCACCAGTTGGCTTAATCTTAGTAGATTCTTTTCCTTCTTGCATGAATTGATATGGTTTTCTTTATTCCTGACCGGAATCCCCAGATTCTAGAGGTACAAAATTCCTCTAGACAAGATTAATCCTTGTATCAGTTTCATTTTCTAAGAGCTATGGCCACTAGACCCCTAGTTCTTTTCTTAAGATGGCAAACAGTGATTCTGGGATCTCTCTGCACATCCAGGGGAATCTCCCTCACTTTGCACTGAAGACACTCCAAGATCTAGTTTTTCTGCTTTTGTTTGTTTGGTTTTGTCTTTGTTAAACTTCTATTTTAAGGAAAGGGAATATGGAATTTAAACTTTTGAGACATGCTTCTTTTAAAAATGTGTTTTATCAACTCCCTTAGTTTAGTTTGGGTAGACACAAAATTCAGCATTAAAAGCTATTTTTTTTTCTCCCGGGAACAAAATATTGTATTAAAAAGCATGGAGAGACAAGCACATGGCATTCTGCTTCTCAATTCTTTGTGTGGAGCTTGTTTTCCTTTCTACAGGCTTTTATTTTTTTATTTTTATTTTTATATTTATTTATTTATTTTTTGGTTTTTTGAGACAGGGTTTCTCTGTGTAGCTTTGTGCCTTTCCTGGAACTCACTTGGTAGCCCAGGTTGGCCTCGAACTCACAGAGATCCGCCTGGCTCTGCCTCCCAAGTGCTGGGATTAAAGGTGTGTGCCACCTCCGCCCAGCTTCTACAGGCTTTTATGTTTTACTCTTGTCCATTATCTGAGATTTCACAATGATATTCCTTGGGTGGTAGGTCTTCATCCATTCTTCCTTATCCAGTGGGTCTCTCAATATAGTATTAGTTAAACAGATTGCCATGTTGGGGATTAAACATGGTAGGCAAATGAGTTTACTGAGTTTCATCCCTTGCCCCTGGAAATCTTAACTTCTGAAACATTCATTTTTTGTCTTAGATTTTTTTGTCTTCCTTTCCCCTATCTCCAGAGCTTCTGTAGCTCAGCCTTGGGCCTTCTCTTGATCTTCTCACTTTCTTTTTCCTCTTTTTGCTGTGCCCATGAAATCTCAACAATCTGGTTGTCTAAACAAGACCTGCACATGTCACCAGCTGGCATGCCAGCCTCGATGGGGAACTCTCACAAAGTCTCACCACAGATGAATAGCTACAGACCATCAGTGGCTGCTGAGAGGGAGAATCGGTGTTCCTTAATCCCTGGTGGTCAGCCCTGTAGCACAAATCTTAAAAGGTCTTATTAATAAAGACAAACCTGGAGCCAGGTATTGGGGTGAACACTGTATGATTAGAGAAACAGAACAAGCCACAGCTAACCTCACCTCACCAATTCCTCAGCAGATCCTGTTTCCTCAGAACAGATCTCAGCTGAACTGCTGCTAAAAGCCTAAAAGCTTAACCAAGCTCTAGTTTCTGGTCCTCACACCTTATATACCTTTCTGCTTCCTGCCATCACTTCCTGGGATTAAAGGCGTGTGTCACCATGCCTGGCTGTTTCCAGTGTGGCTTTGAACTCAGAGAGATCCAGATGGATCTCTGCCTCCAGAATGCTAGGAAAATGGTGTGTGTACCACCATTTTCTGGCCTCTATGTCTATTTAGTGGCTGTTTTATTCTCTGACGCCCAGATAAGTTTATTGGGCTGCACAATATATCAACCACATTTCTCCCCTTTTTTGTCTAAAATAAAAAAGTCTTATAACTAATACAAGAAAAACTATATCCAATAAGTATATACAATATATACAGTCAAGAATTACATTAACAATGTCTAGTCCATTAACATTTGACAGATTCTGACAAAAACTCCATTATATACATTGACAATGTCCAGTCCATTAACATTTGACAAATTCAGACAAAAAATTTCATTACTTATCCTATTTAAAACAAGTAGTTCCTTTTTAAAAGTAGATTCAATAATCTCCCTTTTTATCTTATCATATCCATATTCTCTTTTTTTGAGTAGATCAAAAAAATCTACCTTTTATCTTGTCATTTCTATATCTTCCCTTTTTTCAGAGTAGATTCAATGAGCTACCCTTTTCTATATCTTCTTTTTTTTTTCCTTTTTTAAAACAAGAACCCTGTATCTAATCTCCTTTGTTTAGCTTTTTTTTTGACCATTAACAATTAACAACTTGTAACTAATCATCGTAAGCAATAACAATTATCCATAAGCCACTGAACGACCAAAAAACACCCACCCCCACCTCTTGGGAATGTGGGCGTTGTTTTCTTAAAATTACTTCCTGCTTTCTGGGGGTGAAGACATCTTTAGTGAATCCTGAAAAGAAAATTTTGGGGTTAATTGTCAAGTCCTGGGAGAGGTAGCTGTATCATTTGTTGTCCAGTCTCTGCATAATGAGAAAATGTAGGGCTTGTCTCAAGTCATTGCTTGAGTTGTCTGTGAATCTGGATCATCTCAGCTATCCATCTCAAAATTGTCCTGAGCAGTTTGTAGTCCAAGTCTATCTTTCCATGGCGTTAATCAGCTTAATGGCTTTCTTTACCATAGTCCACGTGGAATCATCTTTGTGGGGTCCCGTTATCCTTTTGAAGATTTCAAAGTTGCTGTTAGGTGTGATCATGGTTCCCTGCAGATTTTTTTTTTGGTGTGTGTGTGTGTGTGTGTGTGTGTGTGTGTGTGTGTGTGTGTGTGCCTCCTCTGTGGTTTGGAGCAATCACAGTCTGATAAATGTGTGTCTCTCAGAACCATGAACATCCTTCCCTTGAAGAGAAAATCTTCACAGCAATTTATCCCCAACATTTGTCTTGCCAAGCTTTTCCAAACTGACCTTTGCCGATGCTTTCTTGTAACACAGCCCTAAACTCAAGTACAGTCTAGCAACTACTAAACAGACTAAGTAGGTTTTATGTATGTGTGTCTATGTATGTATGGAATAGTAATTAGAGAAGGTGAGATTACAAATTTGAGAGGGAGTAGAGAGGGACAGGGGAAGAGTTAGAGGAGGGAGAGAGAGGGGTGAAATTATGTAAATACTAAGTTCAAGTATGGCATTTTCAACAAGTTAAAAAGTCTTCATTGTCCATAGTGCTGTTGGGGTGGGAGAAGTTCCCCTTTTATCTTCTAGCTCATTCATGTACATTTAAACCTTTGAATAGTACAATATTTGTTTTCAAAAGCTCCCCTTTATCACCTTTTCCCAGAATGTGTATTTGATGTGTTTATTCTAATTATTCTTTATCAATAAAATCTCAGGAGTCAGATATCAGGGTAGGAACCTGAATGATCAGAGAAGTGGTGGAGAAGTGACCAGTGTCCTCTCTCTTTCGTTCCTCCATCCAAAAGAACAAGAGCCTCTCTAAGCCCTGCCCTACTGCTTCTTGTCTCTCCCGGTGTGGTGTCCTCAGTCCTCCAAAACGTCTATGACTAATTTTGGTCAGCCAGCAGCTAGCTCTGCCCTCTGATTCAAAGCAAACATTATTGTCAGACTTCTATCAAAATATCACACATTTCCTTCTTTTTGTCTAAATAAAAACAGAAGGTTTTAATCTAACATAGTAAAACTATATACAATAAGAACAATTATTGGGTAAGAATTACATTCACAATGTCCAGTCCATTTGCATTTGACAAATTCAGAGAAAATACTCCGTTATCTGTCCTATCTTGGTGAGTCCAAAGTTTTGTACCTAATTCACTTTCTATCCTAACTTGTATTACCAATCTAAAACTATCCTTTTATGTCTCTCATTATACACTTTACACCTCTTTTGTGAATTTATTTTCTAAATTTGGTAACAAGAAAAGCTGTAACTATAACTGTCTAGTTTTCAACTCCATCAGAGACCAGAGAAGGATATAATACTACCTGAGTAAACAGGAAATGCAGAACAAGCAACTTCCAAAACTAATAGATGACAGAGACATCTGGTTGTCTGGACAGTCACCTCAAGATTCATCTGCAATGTTAGGGCATCCATCTTTGGCCTAGAAGCCTAGAATATCTGACAGACTTTTCTGTGAAGCAGGAATTTTGAAGTACTGTCCCACATTGTCTTGGCAAAATTTGGAAGTCACTTTCTTTTGTGTCCTGCTTGTCGAATTTGGACAGCATACTGTCAGCAGTTGAGACAAGGGCAGTTTCTTGCCCAGTGGCTAACTTTTGCAACAAAGAAAGCAAACTCCACATGGAGTTTATTTAATGCCAATCATCTTCTCTGAAATAGATTGGTGCTGCCAGGAGCAGACATGTCTCATTGTCATAAAAATCTTAGGTTATTAAAATATCTTAAATGCCATATTCTGTAGATCTCTAAAGTGTTTGAAGATCACCTGTATATCTAAAATATATCTGTTTGACCTAGAAAACATACCTAACATGACTACAAGTCTGATTATAATAGGTGACTAACTATGAACCTGCATTTATTATCCTTAATCGTTTGTAATAATAACTTTCAAGGACTAGAAATTTACATTACATTGTTAAATGAGCCGCATAGGTACAATACCTTAAACAAGATTAGAAATGTATGTACAGTATTTTCTAACAAAAATAACCTTAAATTTGTATCAATATCCAAAAATTTTTAAACAAGAGTAACATACATACAGTATAACATAAATAACCTCATATTTGTATCATTATACAAAAATCCATACCAATGTAAAATATTTAAGACTAGTAGTTGCTTTTTAGATTTAAAAGTAAATTAAATAATCTACCCTTTTATCCTATCACTTCTATATCCCCCCTTTTTCTTTTCAGAAAGAGATCCCTCAATCTAATCTCCTTTGTTCTGTTTTTTCCTGACCATTACCAATAACAACTTGTAACCATCTCCCCTAAATGATGACAAATATTTATAACATATTGAGTGATCAAAACTCGCCAACCCTACCTCTTGGGAATGTGGACATTGTGTTCTCTAGATTGCTTCTTGTTGTGTGGGAGGCAACAGCATCACTAGGGGACTGTGAGAAAATTGAGATAATGGTCAAGTCCTTGGGAGAGCTAGCTGCGTCATTTGTTGCCAGTCTCTGTGTAATGGGAAAGTGCAGGACTTATATGAAGTCCTGGCTGGAGTAGTACATGAGGCTGGACCATCTCAGCAAGCCACTTTGAAACTGTCCTGAGCAGTTTGTAGTTCAAAGCTGATCTTTGGGTGGTGTTTATCAGTTTAGTGGTGTTACCACAGTCTAGGTGGAATCATTGTTGTGGGGCCCTATCATCCTTCTGAAGACCTCAAAGGTCACTGTTAGGAATGGTCATGGTTCACTGCAGAAAACTTAAACATTTTAAATGTCATGTGCAGCAGATCTTGGAGAGGTTAAAGTGTCACAATTTGTTAAGTACATCCAGAGTAGACAAACTTAATTCCTAGTTAACTGATAGAGACTCATGCCTGAAATCATGTACAGGAAGCTAGATTAAGCCTTTTTTGAGAATTAGTATTCTATATGACCATTAATATCACAACAGAAAGTTTAAATATGTATATATATCTTATAAATTTTGAGATAATATTTATATCTTAAGAAAAGTTTTAAAGAGTCAAAATAAAACCAAAGGATTATGAGATTAATGGAGATAGAATAGCCCTTAATTTTGGTTTCTCTTTTGTACCTTACCAGGTGGATTTTTTAACATGAGACAGAAGTTTTGGATTTTCCTTTGACAAACATGCTTGGGTTTAGAGAAGGAGAGAGCCACGCTCCAACTCCAAAGCCAGCTTTAACTTTTAATTGAACTGGGACTACCAAAAGACCATTTGTCTTTGCCTTTACATTTGTCTGTAGAGAATAGAAGAAACAAACATCTGGGAAGATTTATGAAATTTTATCCTGTTGGAAATGTGCTATACCATTAGGTCATTTTACTCTTTTTCTTGGGACATTTTCTCTGATTTGTCCTTCTTCTTCTTCAAATGTCTCATTTGTCCGTGGTCTTCAGATTCCTTAGCTGGATGCCTTCATTCTCCAGGGAAAACAAAAACAAAACTCTGCCCCAACCATAACTTTGGGGAATTTCCTTTTTGGAAAGTTATATTTGATCAAATGAAAGGCACTTGTTATTATTATAAGTTGGTTTAGATTGAATGGCCACATTGTTTGATGAACTATTGTCATTTTTAATCAAGAGGTCTCTCCTGTTCAAATCTAATCTTTATCAATTTTGATGGTATCCATAGCTTTTCTTCTCTTGTGGAAACAAAAGCAAAACCTATTCCTCAATGTAACACATATCCTTTTTCCATTTTGAGTTCAATACATCTTTAAAGTATAGAGGCTGATTTAATTCAACAGTTTTTTCTATTATCTAATGTCTCTCTGCATCTGTCATTCCTTTCTCATTCACATTTAAAAAATTAAAGTTAATAAATCATTGTGTAATCTATCTCCAGGGTTCTTTATTACCCCTGTCTGTTTATTAAGTATATCTTTTAAATTGTGATTAGATATTTCTATAACTGCTTGCCCTGTAGGATTGTGTGGTATACCTGTAATATGCTTTATGTTGTAAATATAAATATGCAAATGTAAATATGCAAAAAGTGGTTTCATTTTTACTAGAGACATATGCTGGAGTATTGTCAGTCTTAATTTGTACAGGTATGCCATGATGGCCATAACTACCAAAAATGTGTAATTATAGAATCAGCCTTTTCAGAACTCAAAGCAGTTGCCCATTGAAATCCTGAATATGTATGTATGGTATGGTGTACATATTTTAGTTTTCCAAACTTCACAAAATGAAACCCTTCCATTTGCCAAATTTCATTTCTTTGAGTACCCTTTGGGTTACTTCCTGCCAACAGTGGAGTTTGGTTATACCAAGAACAAGTAGGACATTTTCTTATAATTTCCTTGGCTTGTTGATAAGTGATAGAAAAATCTTTTTTCAAACCTTCGCTATTAACATGGTGTTTCTTATGAAATTCTGAGGCTTCTTGTACATTTTTTTTTAATCAATAGGTGATCAATTTCATCATTACCTTGTGCCAGAGGACCTGGTAGACCCGTATTGGATCTGAAATGTGCTATATATACAAGGAGTGATTTATATTTCTGATCATTTCTTGTAATTAAATAAATGACAAAGTTAATTCTGAATAATCTGGAATAAGTTCAGCAATTTCAATATGTTAAATAACTTTCTGCACATTGAGAGTCAGTAACAATATTAAGAGGCTCTGGAAAAGTCTAATAATACCATGAGAATAGCATATAATTCTGACTTTTGAACAGAATCATAAGGGCTTTGAGCCACTTAAATTTCCTGACTTATAGCCTGCCTTTCCTGATTTGTTTGCAACAGTATAGAATGTAGGGGCTTCAGAAATTGGTGTTCCCTGTACAATGTGAGGAAGAATCTAATTAGTTCTCTTTATAAGAGAAGTCTCTTATGTTTGGGATATTTGTTGCTAATCTCTTCCAAAAAAATTACTGCAAGCTCTTTGCCAATGTTCATTTTCTGTCCATAATGAGGAAATTTCAGCATTAATAAAAGGTGCCACAATTTCTGCTGATCTTTCCCTCCTCATTGATGAAGTCTCAATTTTCCATTCAGAATCAATTCAAGAACCTTTTCTACATAGGTATTTAATTTTTTTACTCTGTTTGTGTGGTTAAAAAATATCCATTCTAAAATATTATCTTTTCTTTGCATAAGAATTCCTGTAGGAGAATGCATAGAAGGTAAAATAACCAGAATACAATCAAGCTCTGGATCCAGATGATCCACATGTGCATCTTGTAATTTCTTTTCTACCAAAGCCAATTCTCTCTCAGCTTCAGCTGATAATTTTCTCGGACTATGTAAATCCTTATCACCTTGTAAGTTTTGATATAAATTACTTAGTTCTTGATTTGTCAATCCAATTGTGGGCCATAGCCAGTTAATATCTCCCAGCAATTTTTGAAAATCATTGTGAGTTCATCTTTACTAAATAGTACCAAAATGCTTTATAAATTTATGCTCTTTATAGCAGCATATGGGGACTTTCTGACTATATCTTTATTATCTTTTTTGTAATGATAATAAATGCTTGTAAATGATAATAAATTCATGTAAATGCCTCATATAACAAATAGGACCAGTTACTAGGTGATAAAAATTGAGGCAGGTTAAGAGAAAAACAGATTCAGTGTTATTACTGCTTGATTTTGTTAAACTCATGAAACTGTGCAAAAGGAAGCAGTCAAGGTTGCAACCTTAGCCAGATAGGAGGACAGTTACACGTTAGATGCTTGTCTCCTGGATCTACATCCCTGGGCAAATGTATTCTGCAGTTACCTCCTTGGGTGAGCACTTTTGTGCATCTGTGCTATATTCTATAGCCACTAGATGGTGGCATAAACCAACTTTTGCATGGGTGTGTGTGTGTGTGTGTGTGTGTGTGTGTGTGTGTGTGATTTTTAAGTGTTTAAACTGAAGGTATTTAGAATAACTTAGCTTTCAGGGTACTTTCATTTTGTCTTGAATTTGTTTTGTGTTTATGTGTCTGGTGATGGATTATTTCATAGAGAGAAAAAAATGTTAACATTTATGGATTGCATTATTACTACTATCAACAATATTAAGAATTAAAAATATTATCAATAAAAGCAAGAATTAAAAATGAAAAACAACTTTCATGCCACCTTATTAAAAAGATCCTTAATCATGTCATTGAGTATTTGTTAAGAAACTGTGTGCATTATGTTGTACATTGCTTTAGGGAGGGATAAAGAATTTAAAATATTCTAAGGGGAATTAAAAAAACAAACTACTGCATATTTCTTTTGCTTATTAATATATCTTGGTGTTTCTATATTAGACTATTTGCTGGTGTCCTTATCAGAGTAAGTAGCAGAAAAATTGTGAACAGCTCAATATTTAACTGTAGCAAGCACTTATTTAATGATTGTATTAATAAAACAAATTTGTATGTATCATGTCATTTGTAGATATCCTAAAGGAGTTAGCTGTCCTTAGGGTTTACATAGGAAGATGGATTTGGTACCTGTTAAATTGCTTCTCTGGAACTCAGGATAAATGTCACATAGATAGTATTTCTGGATGCTTTTTTATTATTTAACATGGCTTTTCCCCCTTCCCTTGTTATTAGTTAAGACACCTTTTAGCTTTATGTACTCATCTGCATCCTGACGTTTTCTCATGAACATGAAATGCACAATCCTTGTTCAGTGTTCCGGTATTCTAGATACGTACTAGGTGATGAATTGGCGTTTTAACCTAATTTTACTTGAATCTCACCAATTGATTTTAAAGTACTTTACAGTTTGTTGTATTTTGTTTATTGACAATATTGTGTTGAAGCTTGGAATATTAGCACAAGAACTTGCAGGCTGTGTTCAAACAAGAGGGCCACATTGTCTCCCCACTTGTTAGATGTTTCAGCATACTGCCTAGGATATTTACAAACATTCTAAGATCTAAGTTCAGATGCCCTTCTGTGTCTTTTGAAAGTGTGCAAATGGTTTATGGGAAATCTGAACTCGTTGCCTTAAGAGTTCCTTTCAGAAACATGTCACATTAGCTCTTCAAGATAGATAGATGGTGCTGTAGGACACAGGTCTCCCTTGGCTAGGCCTTCCCTCAGCACTGAGCTTCAGTCTTTTGTGCACTCATTCCTTGGCAACCGATGCCATGCTTAGCTGCAACCTGGTATGAACCCTACTGCTGAGTTTCCATCAGATACCTTGTCACAGTTGGGGTGTCTGGATCACAGGAGAGAACCTGTAGAGTTCCTGAGTAGAACTGTGCTTTAGCAGTCAATGGAACAGAAATGATGTTCTGCCCTCAATTTTTCTTCTTAATTGTGTTAAGGAAAAATAGTGCCTGGATGTCCAGTAGAATGGACAGAGTAGCTCCCAAAGTGATTGCCCGCCTCCCTTGAACACTAGAGCTTCTGAAATAGACATTCGTTGCAATGGAGAAAAACTAGCTGTCAGTCTGAGCAGTACTATATTGGGAGAAGAAAATGATCTGAAATAATTTGAACAAAAAAACCAAGATTGGATATGGAGTTGATCACATTGTCCAGAAGAATCTCCCCACCCTAATGAGTTCATTTTAACCCAAAGCATGCACCTACTTTCAGCATGAGCAATACAAGGTATGGCAGAAAGGACATCTCCTTAGCAGAATTTTTAAAGACTTTTCTTCAGTTTCCATTGTTCTTGTCTATTGGCTATTGTATTTGGACTCTCTATTAAAAGATTCCTGACAGACTCAGGCCAGGGAAGCAGGAATGCTAACTCCAGATCTTTACCTCTTCCTCCATTCCTCCAAGTCCTACCCCAAGGCACACCCCCAGCTCTGCAGCAGATCACTTGCTGCAGTCTCCCCTCTCCCCCACCCCCATCTCTAGTGGATCACACAGATCTTCCCCTCCTATCTTTCTTTTCTGTACTCATCACGTTCTCTCATCCCTCAACTCCAACAGGCATTCCCTGGTAACCAGCAGGCTACTCAGGCCAGGGAAGCAGGTAGGCAAGCTTCATATCTTCACTATCACTCTGCTCCTCCATATCCAACCTCCCAGTCTCATCCCCAGCTCTGTAGCAGACCACCTGTTACTTCATCTCACTCTCTGCCCCCATTCCCAGAGCACTAAGCAGATCATAACACAGCATCATGCTTTCCTCCCTCCTGTGGACCCCTTAGTCCCCTTCCAATTCTCTTCCCATCTCCATTCTTAATATTCAGCTCCCAATACCTAGAAACACATTTTACCAGGAACCCCCAGTGGCCACACCTATCAGGATTACAGAAGGATTTCCTACCAGACACCACACAGTCACCACTCTATTCTGAGAACCAGAGAGGGCAACAGAAAGCAAGGAACAAAACACCCACCCAACAAAGACAAGACCATAATCAGTACCTAGAATTATGATCTTTCCAAGCCATGATGCCTAAATGCAAGCATACAAACACAATAACAGCCAGGACAGTGTGTCTCCATTAGATCCCAGCAACCCCACCACAGGAGGCCCAGAATATTGCAGCATAGTTGAAGCACTAGACAAAGATACTTAAAACAGCCTCTATGGATAGGATAGAGGTTCTTAAAGAGGGAATAAAAGAAAATCCCTTAAAGAAACCAATGAGAGAGAGAGAGAGAGAGAGAGAGAGAGAGAGAGAGAGAGAGCACAAACAAACAGTGGAAGGAAATGAATAAAACAGTTCATGACTGCAAAGTAGAAAGAGAAAAAACCCAAACTGAGGGAAATCTGGAAATGAAAAATTTAAGAACTTGAACAGGAACCTCAGAGGCAAGCCTCACCAACAGAATACAAGAGATGGAAAAGAGAATCTCAGAATCGAAGACACAATAGAAGAAATGGGTATCTAAGTCAAAGAAAATGTTAAATCTTAAAAAAATCTGTCCCCAACCCCTCAGAAAATTTGGGACACTATGAAAATATCAAATTTAAAATAATATGGATAGGGGAAGGAGAAGAAACCCAGGTGAAAGGTACAGAAAACATTTTCGACAAAATCATAGAAGAAAATTTCCCAAACCTAAAGAAGGAGATGAGAACAAATACAGACCCTTAAAGCCAGACATTATACAAAAGGTGAGAAACCTTGGAACACTCAGCCCTAAAACTAATGTCTCCATAAAATCTCTCCTCTCAGGGATCAGGGAACCCCATGGAAGAGGAGACAGAAAGAGTGTAAGAGCCAGAGGGGATGGAGAACCCCAGGAAAACAATGTTCTCTAAATCAGCAGGCTCAATGCACATATGAACTCACACAGGCTGAGGCAGCATGCACAAGACTTGCATAAGTCTGCACCATTTAGAGTCCTAGAGCTGAAAGGAGAAGTGGACCCCTTTCCCCATCCTTAACCCAGAAGCAATCTTCAATTGATGACCACCTACAAATGAAAATTTAGTTTGCTCCAAGAGAGTCTTACTGGGGAAACAAACTACTGTTAAGGATAGGTTGTTTGCCCAGCAGTAGATGGCCAACACAAAATGAACTCAATGGTATCTTTGGAAGTTCCTTGTCTCATACTGTAGTGTCAGAACTCTTCCTTTTTAAAAATTTTATCATACACACACACACACACACACACACACACACACACACACACACACGTATATATAATAAATTGAAAAAAATATATCCTCTCTCTTTTTATGTTATAAGTTCTTTGTGTATATATTATGTCTTCCAGTTTAGTGTTTTTATGGAATTCCTGAGTGTGTGAATGAGTGGACCTCTGTTTCTTGTGCATTCTCTTGGACTCTTTTCATGCTGTTCATATACTAATATGATATGTGTAGTTTCAAAAGTGTAACTGCAATTTAGTAAAAACACATATGATTTCAAAAGAATGAAAAACATTGATATTAGAACCATTACTACATTAAAATCAGGAGTTTGTGCAAAGCGCTATCATGACCTTATAATCACATAATTGTAGGAAATATTTACATAGGAGCACAAAGTTGCCTATAAAGACAACATGAAAATTATTATTAAATAGTGAATGGAAAATAAGGCACAGCTACAAACTCCACTGTGTAGCTATTACCCTAAACAGCTCTTGCCTTTGCAGTGTAAGGATGCCAGTTTTAAGATGACATATCATCACCATGGCTATCGTCTTCTTTTGAAAGCACTGGCTCTTTTACTGTTCATCACTGTGGGGATGCTGAATTTAATCTTATCATTTATGCTCATGTGTTTTTATAGTCAGCTTCACTGTAAGTAAATTTGTGTCAACACTAAAAGACTGGAAGTAGGAAAAAATCTTTGTCAAAGTCTTCCAGGTGTAGGCCTGGAGAGAAGTGAGCTTCATTTTCCAAATTGTTTTCTTTACCTATAAAGGCAATTCATTGTTTTTAAAATATAAATCCTGTTTTCTGGGGGTGATGGCATCTTTAGGGGACCCTGAGAAAATTGAGAGAATGGTCAAGTCCTAGGAAAAATAGCTGCATTATTTTTTTGTTTAGTCTCTGTGTGATGGGAAAGTGTAGAACTTATCTGATGTCTTTGCTGGGCAGTCTGTGAGACTGGACCATTTCAGATACAGTTTTGAAGTTGTTCTGGATGCAGAATTTTGAGGAAACTGTAAGGGAGGAATTTTGAGAGGCTGAATCACCTGGGCTACTTGTCTTTATTGGCGTCTCGTTATTTTTTTCTGAAGACACATAAACTTTTAAAGGTAACACATATATCTGTATTAACACAAGTATGGAATGTGCAGTGTGAACAAGTCAGTTAAAGATGATTTTTGGTTTTACGTTTGAGCAGGTAAAAGGCATTTGTTAATTTTAGAAGTTTGTTTGGAGTGTATAACCAAGCTTCTATACATGCCATATGAAAGGATGGAATGTAATAATAAGTCATGAGCTATTATTATTACAGAGATAAATCTGTAGCTAACAAGATTTATCATGTTACATCCGGTCTCAGAATGTATTAATCTACATTCTATCATGTGGCATTACCTTTCTTCAATCTTGCACCTCCTGTTTCCTCTTCATGTCCCTGGCATCTCCTGCATGCCTAGATTCCTCCTTCTCTTGTTGTTCCTATAGTAGAGGGATCAGCATATACATCACCTTACCTGTAGCATTTCTCGATTTCTTCTTTTATGTCTGTAGCCAAGATTTTCAGAGGATCTCCCCTAATCAAATCTTGATCTTTATTAATTTTGAAGAGAACTATAACTTTTTGATTCCTGTGGAAACAAAAGCATAACCTCTCCCCCAATGCAACGTATTTCTGACTTCCATTTTGAAGTAAGACATTCTTAAAATATATAGGTTGGTTTAATTTAGCAGTTTCCAAAATCCAAATGCCTCTCAGCAGCTATTGTTTTTCATATATTACCATTTAAATAATTCAAAGTCAACAAAGCACCATACAGGATCCAGACACCCTGTGTATTTCCCATCTTAAAGTGGTTTATTCTTTTTATAGTACTTTATTCTTTCTTCAAATATTTTATTATTTTAAACTATTTTTCTATGACTGTCTATACCCATTTTGTTTTCTGTCTTTGGCACATGTTTAAACATGCTATTCCTGTTCAGAGGATTTCTCAGTCTGGACCTGACTTTATTAAGCACCTGCAGCCATGCACTTGCAGTGGTCTCTGCTATGTGAACCAAACCTTAAACTGCCGTGTCAGCCACCACACAGCTTAGTTTAGTGCATGGCACTGGCATATGGCACTGGCAGCTGGCTGCAGCCCTCAGGCAGTGGCCATTAGCTGCCTCTGTATGCTGAGCACCAGCCCATCTGAGAGACTGCAAGACTAGGAAGCCATGTCTGGCTCCTTGTCCAGAACTTTTTTTTAGCTTTCTCAGGCCCTATGTTTGGATATTTAAGCCTTTACATTGGATGCCGTATATAGTAGATTTATCTTTGGGCTGCCAGCTCACAAATAATGACACAGAGACTTATTATTAAGTATGAAAGCTTGGCCAATAGCTCAGGCTTGTTCCTAACTAGCTCTCATAACAAATCAACCATTTATATTAATCTACATTCTATCACTTGTTGTTACCTCTCTTCCATCTTGTACCTCCTGTTTCCTCTCCATGTCTTCTGGCTTTTCCCATGTGCCTAGATTCTTCTTCCTCTTCCTTTCTCTCCCTGGAAATCCTGCCTATACCTCCTGCCTAGCTGTTGACCATTCATCCTTTTATTATGCCAATCACAACAATAGATCTTCACACAGAGTACAAATATCCTATAACATGTCAATGCCATTCTTATTTGATACCTTTTTTTTTTTTGTTGTTGGAATCAATTGTCACTGAGTCTGATTTTTGGAAGAGGCATATCTGTTAATCCATGCTACTAGAGACTTCTCTATGACTACCCTTACTTGACAGGTTAATCCTCATATCTATGTAGCTTCCCTTCTCATTTAAAAGAGGTTTTGTTGTAAGAGTTTTCCTGTCTGGCCCATGGTCAGGATAAATCTCTTTTACCTGTCAGTCCCACAGCCACTCAGACCCAACCAAGTAAACACAGAGACTTACATTGTTTATAAACTGTATGGCTGTGGCAGGCTTCTTGCTAACTGTCCTTATATCTTATATCAATCCATTTCTATAAATCTATACCTTGTCACATGGCTCGTGGCTTACCGGCATCTTTACAAGCTGCTTGTCCTGGTGGCGGCTGGCAGTCAGTGACTCCCTCTGCCTTCCTGTTCTTTTTATTCTCTCTGTTAGCCCCGCCTACACTTCCTGCCTAGCCACAGGCCAATCAGTGTTTTATTAGCAACATATTTGCCATACAGAACATCCCACAGCACTTCCCCCATTTTTTTTTTAAAAAGGAAGGTTTTAACCTTAACAAAGTAAATTACATATAATTTGGGAATTTGGGCGTAGCTTCTCTTACTACTTCCTGTTGGAGGGGGGGGCGCTGTATCTTATGGGGACATAAAGAAAATTTTAGGATCATGGAGTAGTCCGTGAGGGTGTATCGTCTGAGCCAGTTGCCTTGAAACGGTTCTGGATGTTGGATCATCTGAGGCTTGGTGTTATCGGAGACCTTTAGGTGGTCTTGGCTGGTCAAACCTGATGTATCTTAATCTGGAACAAATCTATAGCCTCTGGCTTTCTGTGGAAACAAAATCAGAGCCTCCTTTTTAAAGCAACATATCCTTACATTCAAATTTTGAAGTCAAGGTATCTTTAAAATATACATATTGGTTTAACTCAGCTTCCTTTACAATCAAATATCTCTGTGCAGTTAAGAATCCCAAAGACAACACAATGCAGATTTTTTGTGTGATATCTATCTTTATGTGGCTTATATTTTATACTACCTTTACTGTCTCTTTAAAGACTTTATTTTTTAAAACTATCTATTTTTTTATATAACTGTATATATTTTTTTATCTCTCTTTGAAGCCTACGTACATTTTTACACACATTTTAAAGCATTTAAAGTCTTGTTCCATCTGAATCTGACTTATTGTGAATCAATTGTTTTAAACTGTAGCATTTTTAAGACTGAAAAGGTGCTGTGGCTGCTGGCTCCGCTCACCTCAGCTTTCCAACATGGCGGTGATACGTTTACCGTCAGCTCTGGGAGCCTTCGTGGGTCTATGCTTCTATCAAAGCAGCGTGTAGCCCAGAACCTCTTTTTGTTTTGTACTAGCAAAGGCTAAATCCACCTTGTAGTTTAATGTGTCACTTGCAGAGGCCTGATTCCCGCCATACTGCAGATCGAGCGCACACGCCAGGAACCCATGAGTAGCTCAAATCGGCAAGCTGCCGCTCATTCGAGAGAAATAATTAGGAAGCTGTTTTTAGCTCCGTTTTAGGCTCTTTTCTCAGGTTTTAGGTGGAAATTCCTGCCCCACGTTGGGCGCCATTTGTTGCTAGAGTTTTCCTGCCTGGCCCACGGTCAGGATAAATCTCTTTTACCTGTCAGTCCCACAGCCACTCAGACCCAACCAAGTAAACACAGAGACTTACATTGTTTATAAACTGTATGGCCGTGGCAGGCTTCTTGCTAACTGTCCTTATATCTTATATCAATCCATTTCTATAAATCTATACTTTGTCACATGGCTCGTGGCTTACCGGCATCTTTACAAGCTGCTTGTCCTGGTGGCGGCTGGCAGTCAGTGACTCCCTCTGCCTTCCTGTTCTTTTTATTCTCTCTGTTAGTCCCGCCTACACTTCCTGCCTAGCCACAGGCCAATCAGTGTTTTATTAGCAACATATTTGCCATACAGAACATCCCACAGCAAGGTTTCACAATTTCTACCTTACATTCTGAAGTGTTTTAATAGTACCTAACTCATGTTCCTAAACTAACTCCCTCTTTTCTCTTTCACTCTCAGGGAGTGTCACCAATACTGCTTCACACAGCGGGAACCGTCACATTCTATTTTGCCTATTTGGTACATAGTGTCCTATATTCTGAGTTTTTGTTGTTGCTTTCTTACTCATATTCATGTTCCTTTGTAATGATGATGTTTAAATGTTACCAATTAAAACAAAAACAGCCAACAAGAATCTCAAAGAAATGGACTCACCAAAGGGAATAAAGGAAGTAATTTAGAGCGGGCTGGTTTGTTTCCATCATTTTCTTGTAACCTGTGTATGCCTGTCTTGTGGCTTACTCCTTCCTCTCTCATTCTGCAGTACTTCCATACATTTATTCTATAGATGATGCTTTGGAGAGGAACTTCACAAACAGCTTCTCACATCCTGCTAAGTGGAATCACTGCATCAACATTATGCTTTTCTGTTCATAGTATCCATTCAGTGAAGGGAATTCAGTCTCTACCACAGAAATAAATAATGAAAATCTGGATTCTAATACATTTTGGGCTTTATGTATAAGTGAAAATATTATTTGTGTCATGTTTTGAACTCTCTTAGCAGTATATTTTTCCATATAAATGTTTTTAAATTAAATTTTTAGTTTTTTTTCATGTTTTGTTATGCTCTTCTTGCCTTATTTAAGGTACACATTTCCTTTCCCTGTGTTTGGAGTATTCATTTATATTTTCCTTTAGCTGATTTGTAGTTCCCTCTTAGTTTACATACTATTTCACTTAGCATATGAACTGCCATATATCCCAGGATACTTCTGCTCTCTGTAGTCTAAGGTATTTATAATACCTGTTTCTGTTTCTTTAGGAAAGAAAGCAAGCCTATTTATTTATTTACTGAATCACAAGCTACTTTGTTAGGCATTCCATTCTTTTTTTAAATTGATAATAGATTCTTTTCTCATATAATACATCCTGACTATAGTTTGCCCTCCCTCTACTCCTCCAAGTTCCTACCCACCTCCCCTTCCTTTCCGTCTATCGTTAGAAAACAACAGGCCTCTAAGAGGTAAAAACCAAAGACAACGAAATAATATATAATAAGATGAAACAAAAACTATCATATCAAAGTTGGACTTGGCAACCCAACAGTAGGAAAAGAGTCCCAAGAGCAAGGACAAGTCAGAGACCCACTCATACTCACAGCCAGGAGTCCCATAAAAATACTGAGCTAATAGCTACAATATATATGCAGAGGACCTGGTGTGGACTCTGTGCTTACTGCTTCAGTCTCTGTGAGCTCATATGTGCCTGGCTTAGTTGATTCAGAGGGCCTTGTTCTCTTGGTGTCCTCCATCCCCTCTGGCTCACACAGTCTTTCTGCCTTCTTAGGAAACAAATATTTTAGTGTCAAAGAACCAACATAATTCAGACTACTTTCTGTAGTCATGATGCAGCAGCCTATAAATCCATATTAAAAAGAACAACTCCAAATTTAGTTTAAACATGGAATCTTAAAAAAATGCAGTGCTATCCACCACAAAAATACTTCTAAACAATTCTCAGATTACAAATATCATGATGAAAAAAATAAAAATATTCATAAACTTAAGGATAACATATTTGCTATCAAAAGGAATAATGGGTAAAGGAATTTTATGGTTCAATACATATACTGAGAAATAAACACTGTCAATATACAGGGATCTCAAGGAGCTAGAAAAAGAGGAAGAAAAATCTGATGACATTTAGGGACAAAGTGTGAGATTTTATAAGGCAACTACAACATAAGTACACAAGTAATTAAAAATGGACAAAGAACTAAATAGGAGTAACCCTCCAAAGAGGTCCTGTAGATGGCCTTTCCTGTGACTCCTCAGTCTTATCAACATTGTCTACTATTTGAGCACAAATTCATTTTATATAAAGTCATTTCCATCTACTTGTCTGATTGATAGTAATTTCATTTGTTACTGTCTCTGGCATGCATTTTTTCTCTTTCAAAATGCCTTGAATTTTAAAACTTTTGTTTAGAAACATAAAATTTAAACTGAGTAGGTTCATGGCTAGTAATAGCAGTGTTAGCTATATTAAGTGAAAATTTGTAACTTTATAAATATAATGGTAATGAAGCTTCCAGATTAACACTTATAATCATCTGAATCATTGTTATAACACAGCTGCTATGCAGTTATATTGTCTTCAACCAATAATAACTGACATTTATTTTGTTCTTCATCTGGTGTGAGAAGGTACAGGGAGGAACCAACTCTGATAATTTATAGATTGCTTGATTTAAACTTTAACTTAATGTTTATTAAGTTTCTATATCAGAAAGGCTCTGGGAAAATGTGTGTGATTATGAAACTTCATTGTTTTAAGAATAGCAGTGTTATACAATAAATAGGTAATTGTGTAGATATATAGGTGTTATGAATATCTTCCTGGCTTTAATTATATTAGTTGTTGAGTAAAAATTGTAAGAAAAACCACCTCTTCTTTGTTTGCTAAAGTTCATGCAGCCTAACATGCCTGAGAAAATAGTATTCTTATTAGAAATAGCTAAAACCACAAGAAAGAATTTGGAAACAGGACATTGTGCCAACTTGATTCTGATAAATCTGATGTATTTCTTTTCTTTCTTTTTCTTCCCATGTACTAATCCCCTGGGAATAACAAGTAAAACCCTGTCAAGGCTGTGCATAGTAAATTAAGTTTCACAGGGACCATTAAACTTTATTTTTAATTTCTCACTTGCAAGAGTTGTAAGTACCTATTAAGTTTTGCTTTTAAAATAACAGAACTTTTTTTTAAATGAGAGAACTTGCAATAAAGTTTTCACAGGAACTATTAAATTTATTTTAAGATTTTCTCTTGTAAGAGTTGTAAATAGCCTAATTAAAAAGTTTTGACTGTTGAAAAATAGTTAAAACTTTTTCCCAAGTTAAGTTTAAGAAGATTTGTAATCTGCTGCAGGATGAAGCTTCTCTGCTGATAGCTGAGCAAGACACTGATATATGGGTATAGCAGAATGTCCTTAGAGTCATTTTATTGCTGTGTGTGCTCCTTTAGCAGAAGAGTAGTATTTGGTTTTCCCCTAGGTCCGTGGCCTATCTAGTCTCAGGATTTTGGCCAGCCAAGCAATATGGTTTCCATCTCATGGAGTGGGCTTTAGCTCAAATCAGACATTGGCTGGTTACTCCCACAAACTTTGTGGCACTATTGCACCAGCATGTCTTGCTGGCAGGTCACCATTGTAGACTGAAGGGTTTGTAACTGGGTCGGTGTTTACCTTTCTCCTTTGATAGTATTCAAAGTACCATGAACACTAGTCTGTAAAGGTGAAGGCTCTAGATAGGCACCAGCTCAACTTTTCTGTGTTCAACGAGTTATGTAGGTGCTGTCTCCAGCAATGGGATCTTACCATCAGTTTGTAGAGAGCCACCAATAACCTCGGCAATACCCTAGCTTGTTTGGGGCTTCCCATGGGACTCCTTTGACCAAGAATTTGATTAGCTGTGATCCATTCTCAGTACTGGAAGCTTCCTTTGGTGACAAAAGATATCCAGTTGGGGCTCTGTCTCCCCTGTTACTTAGTGATTTCATTTAGATCAGCTTTGTATTTGCGTATCTCTTAGGAATCTTCTTCTGTATTGGGTTTCTATACCATTCCTCAAAGGACCTTTAGTTTTATCTGTCCCTCACCATGTTTCCTCCCTAGTCCCTCCTTCCCCGCTCCTATCTGATCCTCCCATTCCACTTCCTCCCTTTCCCATCTATAACTGCTTTATTTCCCTTTCCTAGGGAGATGTGAACAAACAGAGATCCATAGCCAGACAATATCCAGAGAGGGGGAGACCTTGGAACATTCAGCCCTAAAAGGGATTTCTTCATTAAATCTATCCCTGAGGCTCAGGAAACTCTGAGGAAGAAGAGGCAGAAAGAGTGTAAGAACCAGAGGGGACTGAAGACACCAAGGAATCAAAGCCTTCTGAATACAGCACATATGAACTCATAGAGTTAGTGGCAGCATTCATAGGGCCTGCGTGGGTCTGCATCCGATGGGTCCTAGAGCTAAAGGGAAAGTGGACACATGCCCCATCCCTAATCTAGAAGCAATACCCGATAGACAGTCACTTGCAAGTGAAAAATTTGTTTTCTCTAAGGGAGTCTCACTGGGGAAAATACTATTCTTCAGGGTAGGCTGCGTGCCCAGCAGTAGATGGCCAACACAAAAAGAACTCAATAGCATCTTTGGAAGTTCTTTGTTTCACAATGTTACGGCTTTTTTTTTTTTTAACATTACAGGTCCTATTTGTATATATTACGGCTTTTGGTTTTGTGTTTTTGTGGGATTCTTGTGGGTGTGAATATATGTGTACCAGCCTCTAATATGCATTTCATGTGCTTTTTCTTTGGCTCTTTTTCTTGCTTAGTTGTTATATCCTATTCTAATTTGTTTTTGCTTTATTTTATTTTTATTCTTTAGATGCCTTTTTTTCCTAAGGAGATACAGAAAGGGTGTGGATCTGGATGCAAGAGGAGGTGAGGATTAGTAGGGGGAGGGGAAAAGTAATCAAAACATATTGTATGAAAAAATCTATTTTCAATAAAAGAAAAAAATAAGATTTATAATTATATCATTTAGAATTCAATTTCTACCTTTCATTCAGTCACAGATAAATTCTTCTAAGGACTGTATACCTCACAAATTTTATATATTTCTTCAATAAAATCATGTGCATTCTAAAACTTTCACAAATAAGGGAAGCTGAGAAAAGATAATGCTGAGCATCATGTACCTGCCATCCAGCTTCTGCCTTTCATATTTTACTATATTTATTTAGAGTGATGAGTGTTCTCTGTTCCTCCTTTAAGTGAGTCATGTTTTGGATGTATTTTAAAGGAAGTTGTAGATGTCATTACCTTTTTTTCCCTCATAAGTCATTGTGTCATTCATTACAGTTAAATATTTATAGTTTTTATTTCAATTAGAAATTTACAGGGAAGTAGGTATGATCCACCAGCCCTTACCAATAAGGAATCTCCAATTGACAAGTGCTTGCAAAGGAAAAATTAATTTTCTTCAATGGAGTTTCACTGAATATATAAACCACACTTAAGGATAGGTTCCATACCCAGCAGTAGATGGCCAACCCAGAATCAACTCAATGGTGTTTTGTAGGTCTTTTTTTTGTGTGTGTGTGTAATATCGATTTGTTTGGATATTTTTATCTTACTAGTCTTATGCTTGCATATTATGGGTTTAGATTTTGTGTTTTTATGGTTGTTTGTTTGTATGTGTGTATGTATGTATGTATGTGTATGTGTCATTGTTAAGTTACAGGTTCAGTAAGCTAGTTCAGGGATTACATCTGTATATAACTGGACTGGATAGACTCTGTCAATCCATTAGAATCTTCTAATGTCCAGAATGAAGAAAACCATATATACAACAAGGGAATATCATTTTAACTCATGATATTGCTACAGTAGTTGCACATATTACATGTATTACAATGACACTCTACACACTTAAAAAATAAATTCTCATAAAAGATAAATATGGGCAAATAGGATGGCTTAGTGAGTAAAGATGCTTGCCACCAACACTGACGACTTGAGTTCTATACCTAGGAAGGAGAGAACTGACTAATGAAAATGATCTCCTGACAACCACACCTGTGCCACCCTGTACACACACACACACACACACACACACACACACACACACACACACACACAAGTGTAATAAAATTATTTCTTAAAAACAAATAGACCATATAAAAAAGTAAAATAGTGATTCAATGAATCATCTGATAGAAGTCCACTTTGATATAATCAGTGGGGGTTCCAAAGCCCGATAATTCACAACTCTTCCCCCACTGAACTTTCAATAAACCAACAGGTGTGTGTGGTTAAAGAGAACACGGATCTTTGCACAGTAAGTACTTCAGCTTAACTACATTGCTGTAGAGTTTAGGTGGAGGGAATCAAGGAAGAATGATGAGAACACTTGAGGTTAGAGAAGACACTTGGAGAGGTGTGGAGAGTTTGTAGAGATAGGCCAGAGCGAGGGAGTTTTAGAATGACAACTGTCAGGATTGCTCAGGCAAAGGGAAAAACCTTATTTTCTTCAGTACAAGAAAGTCAGTCACATGTCGGTTCATCCACTCATCCAGCACACACTGTAGCTGGTTTCTTTTCACTCTTTATTCTTTGGGGGTTCCGCCACCCAGATCTCAAATAAACACAAAGAGACTTTTTCTTACTTATGAATGCCCAGCCTTAGCTTGGCTTGTTTCTAGCCAGATTTTCTTAACTTAAATTGTACCACCTACCTTTTGCCTCTGGCCTTTTACCTTTCTCTATTCTGTGTGTCCTTCTTTACTTCTTACTCTGTTGCTGGCTGAGTGGCTGTGTGGCAGGCCCCTGACATCCTCCTCTTCTTTTCTCACTCCTTCTCCCTCCCCTCTTCCTTTTGTTATTTCTGCCTGCCAGCCCTGCTTATTTATTTCTCTTGCCTAGCTGTTGGCTGTTCAGTTCTTTATTAGACCAGTCAGGTTTTTAGACAGGCACAGTAACACAGCTTCACAGAGTTAAACAAATGCAACATAAAGGAATGTAACACATCTTTGCATCATTAAACAAATGTTCCACAGCATAAATGAATGTAACATCTTAAACTAATATTCCACAACAACATACTTTTTTTTTTTTAAATGGGAGAAAGGGTTTATTTTGGCTCACAGTTCTAGGGTATAACCCATCATAGGAAATCATGGCAACAGCAGCTTACAGCAGCTAGTTACCATTGTCCTCAGTTAGAAAGATGAATGCTCATTCTCAGCTCACTTTCTCCTTTGGGTGCAGCCCAAAGATACTATCACTGTTCAAGACAATCCCCTAAAGCATGTGTGGAGGCTCTTATCTCCCAGGTGATTTCCCCCTCTCTGGATACTAATTATTATTTTGTTCTTGTTTATTTTTGTGACAGGTAGTGCAGGGTGACATTGAAGTTAAGATTTGCTTTGACAAATAATATTGGAGAGCAAAAATTCCTTGTGCATGTGAATGAGGCATGTGCATATGTGGTGTATGTGCATGTGTGTGCATTCTCCTGTGCACATGTGGAGGCCACAGGAGGACATGAGGAGTCTTGCTCTCTCTCTCTTTCCATCTTAGTCACTTGAGATAGGGTATCTCATGGAACCTGGAACTAGGCTGGAAGCTAGCAAGGTCCACTAATCACTTGTCTCCACAGCACTGGGGTTACAGACTCCTGTGAGGCCATGTCTGGCTTTTTAAACGGGTGCTAGCATCTGAGCTCCAGTTCATGTGTGTTCATGTGGCAAGCATTCTCTTCCACTGAGCTCTTGGGGAAAAATGCTTAACTTGAGAGTTTTCACAGCCCTTCTTCCATAACAGGCCCAGATTTCTCAACTTCTTTAAAATCCATCTTTCTCTAAATTCCTTGCCTTTGCAGGATAGCTTGTTTTGCATGAAAAAGATTACTGTGATTAAGGAAGGAGCAGAGGAGAGGTTGAAAACTGTAGGATGATTGGGCAATATGAAATGTTGGAAAGATGTTTTGAAGCAGCTGTGAGCTAAAATGCAATGGGGCTTTTATAAGTACTGCTGTGGTATAGCAGTTTTAAAGAAACTCAAGTAGGGATGTTAAAAGTGCTTTTGTTTGATTCCAATCATGGTTCTTTCTTTGGTAAGAAGGAACCATGTTGATGCTGGTTTTGTCAGGGTTGTGATGATTATTCCAGTACTCAGAACAAGAGGGAGACAAAGGGCTGTGTTCTTTCTTTATTTGGCTTTGTATTGAATGAGCACAAATCCTAAGTGTACAGCATGATGCACTTTTCTAACACAGCATACCACTCAAGTTTGTAGACTGACTTTTAAAATACATCACACCAGTCAAGGTGTTTGTAGACTGGCTTTCAATATTTTAAAATGCTTGCTGGTGAGGAAGAGCCAAAATGAAAACTAGATTCCAGGAAAATATAAATATCCCTCAGCAAGTTTTGGGGAGGTGAGTGGACTACTTACATGTATGTGCATGGTCAATGGAGATCAGATTATTATGCTGAAGTTATTGCAGGAAATGTGGGCTGGTGAGGTGGCTCAGCAGGTAAACTTACTTGCTGCCAAGACTGATGGCCTAAATTTGATCCCTAGTGCCCACATGGTGGGAAAGAGAGAACTGACTCCTACAAGTCTGACCTCTACACTTGCTTTGTGGCATGCAAGTACACACATAAAGAATGAATAAATAAATGTGTTTTTAAAAACCCATGGATGCTGGAATCTTGGGACTAATTTAAATCTTTTAACTTTTTCCTCAAAAATAAGAATGGGGAAAGATAGGAGCAAGGAGTTGGCAAGGGGATATTTAGTTAGGAATATACGATCGTAAACAGCAAGCATCCAATTAAGAATTGGGTAGGTTATTGGCTCATAACCAAAAGAATAATTGTGAATTATTCTTTAGCCACAGCTGGATCAAGGAGTTAAACTAACAGCACCAGATGCCTTATTTTTTCCCTCAAACACGCCCTCTTGCCTTTCATTTAGGCCTCTTCTGGGTTCTGGCAGAGAATTGGCCTCAGATTCTGTTTCTTCACCAACCTTAGCAGGAAGAATGCTGCTTTTTCAAACTGAAGCAGCATTTGGGACTGAGTGTGATTCGCCTGATGTAGCTGACTTGCTGTGTGGAATCACTCACTAGAGTAGAGACAGTCACTTAATTGGCTAGGCCTATGCCCAGTGCTTACCACTATTTCCAGAAGGTGAGGTTAGCCTTTCCCAACACCACATGGGCTCAAAGGAAAATCTAGTAAGTTGTAAGAAGAAAGGATATTTTCTTTTACCATTAGAGGAGATTCTAGACCATAAAATAATAGGTGTTGAGTTAAAAAGTGAATGAAAAGGAGACTAAAAGAATGAAGTAGATGATGGATGAAGGGAAACACAAGAAAGAAATGGCACAGAGAAAAGGAAGACAAAAATGAGAGAAAAAGAAATAGAGGATGAAATGGAGATAGAAGAAATGAGAAAGATTGAGTTATTGAAAAACTACAAGGGATTGATGAGAAGAGCTGCATACAGCTAGAGAGTCTGCAAATGCTATAATATTCAGAAGGTTTACTTGACATATGCCAAAAAGAATGAGAGTTTCATCCCTGGCCTTTCAAGCAGACTTTGAAAACACAGCATCTTATTTGATCCCAGGCTGAGTATCATATGTCTCAAGGCTTTTCATATTTTCTGTAGATACAAATGTTTACTCAAAATTTTCTTCACAGCTTCTTTTACCTCCTTATTCCTCAAGCTGTAGATGATGGGGTTTAGCATTGGAGTCACCACTCCATAAGACAGTCCAATGATTTCATCAGATGCTTTGGTGAGCTTTGACTTGGGTTTCATATACATAAAAAGGGCCGAACCATAGAATAAGATGACCACAGTTAGGTGGGCTGAACAGGTAGAAAAGGCTTTCTTTCTTCCTTCAGCAGAATTAATTCTCAGGATGGAAGAAAGGATAAAAATATAGGATACAAAAATTAACAGCAGAGGAATAATTAACAAAGCAATACTGGCCACAGTCATAATAAGCACATTCATGGTGATATCTGAGCATACGAGTTTAAGAAGAGCCAGGATCTCACAGGTAAGGTGATCAATGACATTATTACCACAGAAAGGTAACACCATTGTCAAGACTGTTTGCACTAGAGAGTTCAGACAGCCTATGACCCAGGACCACACAGCCATGTGCACATATAACACCTTGTTCATGATTATAGGGTACCTCAATGGATTGCAAATGGCTGCATACCTATCATAGGCCATCACAGCCAGGAGGACACACTCTGTGGAGCCCAAGCCAAGGGAGATAACCATTTGCATAGCACACCCAAGGAAGGAGATAGACTTTCTCTCTGACATAAACATGATAAGCATTTGAGGAATGGATGAGGACGTGTAACAGATGTCCAAAAAAGAGAGGTTCCCAAGAAAGAAGTACATGGGGGTATGGAGTCGAGAGTCCAGGACACTAATGATAATGAGGAGACTGTTTCCCAGAAGAATTATCAAGTACATGATGAGACAGAGCACAAAGAGGAAAAGCTGGAGTTCTGGATACTGGGAAAGCCCCACGAGAAAGAATTCCGTCACTGCAGAATAATTTCCCATTTTCACATACTTACCTCACCTGTAGAATTTATACAAGGATGTGACTCAAGGAAACTTAGGATTTTGATAGAGATTCATAAGGTAACTTTCACATCCATTATCTTCTTTGGCTCTTAGAAAAGTTCCTAGAATCAGCAATGGCAGAGTTATTATATTTTCCACTAATAATGAAAGAGACAAAGACAGGTAATATTGCTTAGCATCAAATGGCAGCAGAGACATGTAATTGTGCCAGGAAGTGAATGCAATCTCAGGTCGACTTCTTTCAAGTGTGGCCACATAAGTATTTTTATTAATGAATATTTTGAAATAAAGCTATATCCTTTTTTTTTTGAGACAGGGTTTCTCTGGGTAGTCTTGGCTGTCCTTGAACTTGCTCTGTAGACCAGGCTGACCTCAAACTCAGAGATCCATCTGCCTCTTCCTCCCGAGTGCTGGGATTAAAGACATGTACCTCCACCACCAATTAAGTTGTATCCTATTAAAGCTGTGTCTAAAAGTATTATACCTTGCCACCAATTTAGACTATAACCCATTTAAATCACTTCACTTTTTAGAGTTGCAGCTAGCTAGGCTAATGTCAGCTAAAGAAATGAGTGAAGCAAGAATGTTTTGGTAGTTTCTTTTGCGTATTAAATTAGATGGAATCTACTTGATGACACAGTAGGGAGTTGCAATATGTCATTATAAATGAATATAGTATAATAAAATACATATTAAAACAATTTTAAATATATGTTCATATTTAATAAATTATATTTTTAAGTCTAGTTGACTAAGAAGGAAAAAGTTGATTTAATTAAAAAATTTTAGAGGGCCTATATGTGGTGGCACACACATTTAATCTTAGCACTTGGTAGTCAGAGGTGGTTGATTTCTGTGAGTTCAAGACCAGCCTGGCATACATACCAATTTCCAGACCAGTCAGGGCTGCATAGTGAGACCCTATCTCAGAAAAATTCTTATTTTAGAAATTAGGGATTAAAGTTATAACAGGAGTATTTTTCTTGGAGCATCTAAACAGTGAGGAGTCTGGAAACCATGAAGTTGGTTCTCAGGAACTTCCAAGCACTGTGTACAGTTTTGCTCAGCCTGGAATTCATTCTCCTTTAATTGAAATCACCAAGAATTACATTTTTTTTTCCTTTCACAACTTTTCAGTTACTTCAAATTCTCTATTTTTATCTTCCATTTATTTCCTAGATACACATTTTGCTTTGCCAGATAAGTCAATATAGCTTTATAAGTACTTAATAATATATATTTTATTTCAATTTTTATATTTTGTGCCTTAAATGACATCCCAAAATATCCCATAGTAGTTTTGTTTTGGTCTATGAGGTTTTTGTATGTGGTGAAACTGATGGCTAATTTTTGAGCACTTTGTTGTAACCTAATTACACTTTCGCAAGCTCATTGAATGCCTTAACTCATTAAGTCCAGCTGTAGAGTCAGCCGTCTGAGCCAGCAGACCAGACCATCTCTCACATAATCCTACACTAATTCTCAGCAAGAGACAGCTATTAGGAAGAAGTTTCTTCTTGCTGTGTTAAACTTAATAGCAAGCTCCACTTGTTTTACTATTAATCATAGGTGTGATATAGAAGAAAACTCTGAAGGCTAGATTATAGCCTCCTTCTGTAGCAGTTTCGCAGTTATCGGAATTAGTATCATCAAGGACAATGATGTGAGAATCCTCCCTGTCTCATGCACCTGGAATCCTCCAGCCTCGGTTTTTGCTCTGCAAATCAATACACACTTTAGAGTCTTAAGTGCCTTGTTCTTGCTTTTTCTTCCATTTCCATGTGGCTTATCTTTCTGTTCTGTTCTGTCTACGTATAGTTGTAGCCCTACATCATTAAAACTCAACCTTGTTCCATCATTTTCTTGGGTGTCTAAACGTGATTACAGACTAATTATAGAAAGCATTGTCCCTGTCACATGTCTTCACGATCACAGCTTCTGTTTTCTGGGCTGTGGTAGAATGGAGGTTTTTCTTCTTCATCTGATCATATCCTTACCCCATATTACACATTTTTCTTTGGCTGCCTTGTATCCGAAGAGCTTAAAGACCTGGATGAAGGGCTTCCTTCATGGCTGATTGAAGGCTAGGGCACTCTCCTCTTCTTATATGGAGCAGGACAGGACAAATGTTTCCTCTCCATTTCCTTCCCACGTCAGTTGTCTTTCTCCTGAGAATATCACCTGGACAGTGATTCCGGCAAAGGTTAAAACAGAAATGATAGCAACCATGTCTTATCACATCAGGAAATACTCTTTTCTCCCCGTATGTAACTTTGCTATCTAGACACATTGGCCACAAGGACTGATTCCCATAAAGGAACGAGTCCAGGCTGACTTTTTGATTTTTGGAATATAATTGTGAAGTAAGAAGAGAAAAGGGAAGTAAAAGGGAGAACAAAGAAAGACTGAATACTTACAATTTAAAGAAAGTGTGCGAACAGAGCATGTGTATCATGGCAGTGGGGCTCTTGAGGAGAAAAGGATGAAGAGGCTGTGGCATCTTTTCTCTGTTCAAAAATGGATCCAGGCAAGGCAAGCTATTATTTTCAGGTAAAGGATGAACCAGAGAAATGAAAATCAGTAATCTCACAGAACACACTAAAAATTCACCCCAAACACACAAAAACCTAGTTTGGTTCCTCACTGGCCTCCCCTCCTCCCACTTCTGCAACTTCACTCTGCTGTGACGGAGCCAAGGAAGGAGTTCATGGGTAGTGTTTTCCCATCAGTTTTTCTAAATAGAAATAAAGTCCCTTTGTCTTTTGTTGTTGATGTTTTGTTTTTTCAAGACAGGGTTTCTCTGTGTGACAACTCTGCCTGTTCTGGAACTAGCTTTGTAGACCAGACTGACTTCGAACTCACAGAGATCTGCCTGCTTCTGTCTCCTGAGTACTGGAGTTAGAGGTGTGCACCACCGCCGCCCAGCAGAGATGGAGTCTTAGAAATACAGTGTGTGTGCCACATCATGCAACTCCAAGGCTGTCTTTGGCCCGTGCACCAGTCACACTTGTCTTACATCCCTTGAACTTAACAACTCTGAAATCATGACTGCTATTCTCAGGGCTTTGCAAAGACTGTGCTTTGTCTTGTCTTTGTATGTTTAATTACTAACGCTTCTTCACGCACGTGCACATGCTATTTTACTAAGATAGAAAACTTTCAGCTCAAGCTGCTTTTTAAGAGCATCTTCATCTCCCATTGTGAATGTGATGCCCTTGCTATGTGCTCTCTTAACGCAAACCATGCCACATACACTAGGATCACAATAGGGTTCTATTGTCAGTATTTGACTTTCAAAATGGACACAGGGTTCAAAATGCTTATGGTAGATGTTTATCCTTTTAAGAAAAATGTAATTTATATGCTATATACTGTATATCCATATGAAAATATTATAACTTATTAAGCTAAGATAGTCTTTACCTAAATCTGTCAGAGCAGAGACAATTTAATTTGAAGATACACATACAAAGAATATAGGGGACATTAAACCATAGGTTAAAATGATGTCATTTATTTGTATTAATTCACAGAATTCCACATTTACTATAATATATGAAACAAACAGCTAAAAAATCCCCACTGGATTGATATCTAACTAGGTATCAAAGATTATTTGATGACCTACAACATCCTTTTTTGATGAAAACTTTTGGTAATCTAGACCTAGGAAGACAATCATTAAGATGTTAAAGATGACCTTTGTCAAACTGTTAGTCACCAGAATTTCAAATGATGAGATGCTGGAGGTGTGTTCCTAATATTAATTAGAATTTTATTATTAATTAACATTTCCACCAAAACATCTAATAATAGAATAAACAAAAATAGATAAAATGCATGTGCAATTATTGTTTTAAGTTAAACTATATTTTAGTAACTGTTATAAATTTTCCTTCAGGATACAGAGATCTATCTTTCAGGTGAAGGTCATGGTGTGACAAGCAAAAAGACATAGTGTCATGTACATCACCCATGAAAATTGTCATCTTAGGGGCTGGAGAGATGGCTCAGTGGTTGGGAATGCTGGCTGCTCGTCCAAGTCCCAGCACCCACATGGCAGCTCACAACTGCCTATAACTCCTGTTCCAGGGGATCTGACACCCTCTCACAGATATGCATGCAGGTAGAACACCAATGTACATAAAATAAAAATAAATAGATTATTTTTAAAAAAGAAAATTGTCGTCTTAGAGGAGAGTTAAAGACAATGGAGGACAATGCTCATGATAAATAAAAATTAAACTTCCTGACACTATACATGATGATGATTTCATATGCATGTCTAGAGAAGTTGATACTTTTATCTATAATGTAGGACTTGAGGTATTAATAATCTAATCTTATTTTCCAAGTAAATTTTAGTAAAACTTATTTTACTATTATAAGCATCAGAAAGGCCAGTTTCAAATTTCCTCAGAGGAAACTCCAGAACACTGATTTGAGTTTTCTCTAAAGGCCAAGTAGGAAACAAACCAGAAAAGTGGGAGGAAACTGGAGGAAAACTCTATGCTACTTCTTATAATGTAGATGAATACAATGCCTTTTGATGTTCTGATTTTGGTTGATAAAACTCATATAAATACCACTACCAACAGACAGATCTATACAGCTTCAATTAGTTTAGCAGTGCAGCAAAGCTACACTGTAACCAACCAACAGTGACAGAGAGAGGGAGAGAGAGAGAGAGAGAGAGACTGAGACTACAGGGGTTAGGAAGGAGTGTGGGGCAACACCCAGGGCATTGTTACCTCTGCTCGTCTTGCTCTTCTTTCTGTTGTAGGTAACATTTTGGTTCCTGGTCCTTCTGGCTGTGTTGATCTGCCTCTATAGGCTTGGTGGGAGATTGGTCCTTATTATTGTGCGTCAGCAAAGGAAGAAAAACAAAATGTGGATCATGAAACACTCCCCTACCACCTCGCCGCGTTTTTACCATCAAGAAAGACCAGTGCATTGTTTGTAAAGGATATTGTTCATTCAGGTTCTGACTGTAGCCTAAGGAAGGAATCATTGAACAATTTACCACCCACTTGCCCTGGACAGTTTCTTTAGGAGAACATATGCAGTACTGATGATGACATTAGTATCCTTCTTCACCTAGTTTTCCAACTGTTTAGAAAGTGCCCTTGTTCTTGACAAGAAAGATGTTTGTCTAAGCAAAGAGTTCTAAGAGCTCTAAAAGGAGTTGATAGTAAACAGCACCAGGGAAGGTAAAATTAAATGTTAGTTTCTTTTTTACAGAATTATTCCACTCTTCTCACTACCGCCATCATGTGGATACAGAGTGAATTCTTTCATTGCTCAGAATGCAGTGGAAGCTTAATTCACTTACCTTCTGGGCTCTTCCTCTGAGCAAGGGCTTAGTTGTAGGATTGATTAGAACAAGCAGTCCCTCAAATTACTTCTAGGCTGCAGCCATAGCAGCTACTGTGACTAGTATTCTTACATCCTGTTCTGTTGATAAGATGTTTTTATGGAGTACTCTGTTGCTCAAGAGGAGTTGTTTTTGGGACAAGAGATTTTTATTAAGTGTTGACTCTGGTTTCTCAGCTACATAAACCTTGCACAGTACTGAACTCACGCATCATGTAGAGAGAATAACAGTGCCTAAATTGTAGGGTTATCATGAGGATACACAACACCCAAAAGATCTGGATAGAGGGGGTGTACAATATATAGTATGTTCGATTCCTAGGCTACCATCCTTTCATCTTCTAAAGTAAGCAGAAGCCAATTTAAAATTATATTCACAAGTAACAAGGCCATTTCCTTCATGAATTAATTTCCTATTTCATTAACAATTCTTTTTCAAATAAAATAAATTATTCTGGATTCAGATTTCCTATATCATCTTTACTTTGTGAAAAGAACTCTTTACAACTCTGTTCTAATCTGCTTAATTTATGTATCACTGTAGGGTTCTTAGGTTATCCACATGTAATAGATTACATGCTTGGTTGGGACTACAACCTTCAATTAAGGAAGACATGGTAGATATGAGCATAGACATTCTGTCCAACATACACTTTCTCTAGTGCATCATTAAAATGCTCTTTACACCCTGAAGTATGGCAGCATGGTGACTGTATACTGAGGCATGAAAACAAGTATGAAATCACGACGACTGTTCGTAGTCACACAGATTGAACTAGAGTTATCTTCTCTCCGAGCTACAGTTAGTTGGTAGAACCCTGGTATAAGCAATCAATAACCCCAAACGACTGGTAGGGGTGTGTGTGTGCGTGTGTGTGTGTGTGTGTGTGTGTGTGTGTGTGTGTTGGACTGCCAAAATAAAGCTCCTGCCCCCAGAAAAACTTCCTATTGAAAATTTGAGTCAATGTGTCAACCTGCCACCTATCTACTCTCTAACCTCTGGGCACTAGGTATTTCCAGGGGACCTCGCTGTGCCTCTGGAAGCCAATTTAAATACATCTTTGTTTCCTCTAAGAGATCCTATAATCCCACAAGTGATTTAAAGTTGAGTATTTCCATCTTCCTACAGGTAACAACTTTTAGAATATTAAGGACGATGTCTCCAAGACCTAATTTATCTACCTCATTAAATAGCAATTTTTCTTTCTTCTTTCAATGTTTTTCCCTGATTATAGAGATAATATTTTTTATTGTCGAATATTGCAACATCCAGGAAAGGACAAAGCTGGAGATGAAAGATAGAGTGAAAAATTCTATAATTTCCGATAAAGCTATTGACATTTTGGTAGATTTTCATGTGTATACTTCATATAGTAGCTGGCTTCCCAATGCTAAGACAAAATAGAGGTGGAAAGCATTCTAAAGGAGGAAAGACTTTTCATGGCTCAGAGTTTGGGAGTGTTTTCTATAAAGGGTCCCAAACCTTGGGCCTTGGGTCCAATTACTTCTGGCCTGAGGTGAGGCTGAACATCATGGTGGGAAGCAAAAGCAGAACATAGATGCTCACCTCATGGTAGCTGAGAAAGAGGAGAGAGAGAGAGAGAGAGAGAGAGAGAGAGAGAGAGAGAGAGAGAGAGAGAGAGAGAGAGAGTCTTAAGAGACTCTTCAAAGGCTCCTCCTTAGTGACCTACTTCCTCCAACTAGGCTCTCCTTCCTTATGGCCCATTCAGCTATGGACTCACCAGTACACTAATGGAGTTAGCACTCTCATCAGTCAGGCCATCACAGTAACACTATCAGCTAGGCACTGGGATGTCAACACATGAGACTTAGGGGACATTTTATATCCAAACAGGTCCTGGACTGGAGAGATGGTCCAGTGTCTAAGACCACTCACTGTTTTTGCAGAGAGCCTGTGATTGGTCCCCAGTACCCACATGGTAGCTCATAACCTTAATTCCAGTTTCTGGGAAGCCAGTGCCTTCTTCTGTGCTCCATGAGCAGTAGGCACGCATAGGGTGTATATACATACATGCAGGCAAAACACTCATACACATAAAATAAATAAATCTTAAAGTTAAAAAAATTGCATAGGCCCTGAACATGTGCTGACTTTTGTCTTGTCATTGTTTCCTACACAATATAGTGTAACAACATATATAGCATCTACGTTGTATAAACTATACGAGTAACCCAGAAGTAATTTCATGCTTATGTGAGGATGTGCATAGGCTATATGCGATTTCTACAACATTTCATATAAAGGATACAAACAGACTTTGGTATCTGCATGGTGTTTTGGAACCAATAGCTATTCTTATAATTTCTTATTTATATAAAAAGGGTGTAACTCAGGAATGGTAGGTAGAAGAGATGAGTAGAGGAAAAGTGTGAGGGAAGGGCACCTTGGGACCTCCATGAACTTTTTTGTAGGTATGTCACATTCCATATGTTCAGCCACTCAGAAGTTCTCCAAAGCCTGTCCTTTGGGTTTTAATGGAGGCTTGATTGTGTAAGAGTACTTGATTAAAGCATTGGCTGTTAAAATGCATGTACTGTGGACCAATAGCTGAAAAGCCCCCATGGTACTGGACTAGGCCCTCTGGATAGGTGAGATAGTTGTTTAGCTTAAACTGTTTAGGGGTCCCCCAGGTAGTGGGATCGGAACCCTTCCCTAGTGCATGAGCCGGCTTTTTGGAGTCTAGTGCCTATGGTGAGAAACTTTGCGCAGCCTTGGTGCAGGGAGGAGGGGCTTGGACCTGCCTCAACTGAATGTACCAGGCTCTGCTGACTCCCCAGGGGAGACCTTGCCTTGGAGGTGGTGGGAATGGGGGGTGGGTTGGGGGAAAGGCTGGGGGGTGGGTGGGAGGAGGGAGGATAAAAAAATCTGTGGTTGGTATGCAAAATGAATAGAAATTTCTTAATAATAATATAAATAATAAAAAAATTGGCTGTTGATGATCAACCCAGCTCCTCTTTGTTTCCCAAAGACACAGAGCAGAGAGATGATGGTGTGGGAATGAAAGATCTGACCTTGAACCTTGTTCTCTTCCTAGTGCAAACATACTGATATTTAGTTATTGGTTTCTGGCCTCATCTTTGACCTTTCTACTCCCTGACTTCAATAATATTTCACTTGGACTTTAATTATGTAGTCCCAGCTTTCTTATATTTATTGATTTATCTTGTGTTAAGTCTGTGCCCATACAAATGCCACGGGTACCTGTGGAGGTCAGAGGATAACTTGTGATATTCAGTTCTCTCCTGTAAATCCATGTGTTTTAGGGATAGAACTTAGGTCACAAGGGTTGGTGGCAAACACCTTTACTGAATGAGTCATCTCGCTGGCCCTGATCCCAGTTTCATGTCTCTGTTCCAGTCATTACATCATGGTCTTTACATTTACTTGCTATCCCTTTGATCCATACAGAAATCTGCTTGTTAGAGAAACAGGCTACAAGCAGGAAAAAGTGTTGATGAGGCAGTGGGAGACAGGACAACAGAATGGATACACTGATGATTGTAGCTCTATTATGTAACCATAGTGACCACATTGATAACCTTTAGCCTGAGTAGACAGATGAGCTTCTCTCTCCATTCAATGATAGTATAAGAGGCCCATATCTGATTTCAAGGTGATGAAACACATTTTTCTAGGTTCATCATGAAGCTAATAATTCAGATTAAAGATAGCTGTATTTTAATATAGTAAATCATTTTAGGGAATAGAAGAGGCTTGAATGAAGTTAAGTGCCTTGTACTTAACTATATCATTAGCTCGCCTGTAGAAGGGTCAAAATGGACAGAAACACACATTTCCTGGTAGAAGGATAAGAAAGTGGTATTTGAATGACATTTATCTAAGAGATGGAGCAGGGCCTAGGAGTCAGACAATGTGAGCAGCGCGTGCACATCTCTCAAGGGAAAACCAGGGATTGATGTGTGAGAGCTCAGCCTGAGGCAGAGTGACACAAAAGGAGAAGCCAGGGCAAGCTCTGTTGTGTGGGGCGTTGACACTGGCAGAGCTGGTCTTGACACTAAAACCTTAGGCATTGATCTGCCATCTTAACAGTAGGCTGTAACACGTGACAGAGAGCTAAAGTAAACCCTGGGGTCTGTGGGAGAAATGGGAAGAGTTCCTGGAAAAACAGTGGCCTCCATTAGTTAATAAAACCAGAAAGAGAGAAGAGGAGATAATTAGATTAGAACTCGGAAACATTGAAGGCTTGCACTTGATCATTAACCAAAGTCATCTTAATTGTTTTTTTCTTGCCATTTTTGAAAAGACTGGAAGATCATAGCCCATAGGTGATATTTATGTGATGGCTGGGCACATTTCAGACAAAGTTATAGTTCTGTATTTAGCAGACCAGTTTAGGGAAATACACCGCTCCACGGACTGAAATGAACAAGTCTCCTCCAAATTCATAAATTGAAATCTTAACCACAGAGTGACGGCTGTAAGAGGCAGGGTATATTTTAATATGATAAATCCACACAGCGAAGCTTCAACACTTTTATTGATATTTGAACCTGCAGCAAGATTTCCTTAGGCAAAATAACCCCCTCTTCTCCCCCCCCATAACAAAAAAACCAAACCAAACCAAACCAAACCAAACCAAAAACCAAAAACATTTATCTGGTTGTGTTGGAAGCAATCTATCATTGTACAATATATTTTTCAGGAGGCATGGTTTTTAGGAAGTGAGTAGACCATGAAGATGGGGCTCTTAAGAATGAGATTGGTGCCCTTACCATAGAGATCCCAGGAAGAGTCCCCACCTTCTTCCATGTGAGGCAGCAGCGAGAAGAGGCCTGTGGTGAAGTGGACATGCATCACTATCGTTGAATATGCCCCTATCTTCATGTTGGTCTCTTCAGCCTCCAGAATCTGGAGGAAGTAATTCCTGCCTTTTATAAACTACTCAGTGTCTTAGGTATTTTGTTATAGTAGCCCATGTGTACTAGAAAGTGAATGTTTCTTTTCCTCATTTGGAGTTTCTGAAGAAGTACTCTCTGGCTATATTGTTATGAGTAACGCTGCCCAGTGACCTGGGCCCCAAACTCTTTCCAGTACATGGAGGTAGATAGAGCTGGAAAAGAAGCTGGGTAGCACAAATTAGGCTTCGTCTGAATTCCGTGTGAGTATTGGTTAGGGTTATGGTTTAGCAAATGGGAAGTTAGGGTTACTAGTTTAGCTAAAGTACACTATGATGGCTTGAATGGGAATGCCCCCCCAGGCTCATTTATTTGAATACTCAGTCAGTCCCAAATTTGTGTAACTGTTTGGGGAGGACTAGGAGGGGAGACTGTTGGAGGTGTGTCACTGGGGGCAGGCTTTGAGATTTCTGAATCCCTGAGATGCCTCCTTCTGCCTTGTGCTCGTGGATCAAGATGAAAGCTCTCAGCTACTGCTCCAGCACCATGCCTGCATGGTGTTTCTGGTCATGATGGTCATGGACTCTAACCATAAGCCCCCAATAAACTTTCTTCTATAAATTGTCTTGCTCATGGTGTCTTATCACAGAAATAGAAAAGTAACCAAGATATACCATTCATACTCAGTTAAATTTACTTATCTCACATTTCTAGATAGCACTCATAACTTATTTTTTAACTTCTCTGAAATAAATTATAAGACTATATTATATCATCTCTTCAATTGTATTTCTATATTTATTTGACTTACTTAGTACATCTTTTACAGATTTGCTCTTAAAAATCTTTGGTTTTGTTCTCTTTTATTTATTGTTAAACATAGCTTCTATAGTGACTACACCCAACTTACCTAATTCTTTTGTCCACTGAACATTCTTATTGTGATATAACATACCGCATCTGTCCTCACATGAAGTTGACAACTGAAAATTCCTTCTCAAGTTTGATTTGTTGAAGCAAATAATACCATCTTTCACTTACACATTGCTTTCTTATGTTGTAGCTCTTGCTGAATGAGATTTAAAAATATTGTCCACTGACAAAAATGAGCTCTGCTGTCAAGTTGTATTTCCTTGGTTTTAATACTGTAGATACAGATGTGCTTGTCTCCATGATGGATGAACATTATATCACATTTATGTTAAAACATTGAAAGGAAGAGGGAAATGATGTAATTATATTACAACCTTAAAAATAATTTTAAAAAGTTGAGTTCTGTAAGAATTTATATTAATTTCAACAGATTGTCACAACAAATATTGTAATAATGATTTCAAGTCAGAATTTGTTTTCCTGTCCAAAAGCAAAGCCTGGCTTGCTTAGTCGTGGAAATAGTCACATTATCTGACACTTCTGCTGTGCTAGTGTGTGCATGGCTACTCTCCTCTGAAGCCCAGCCAGAGAAGTCCCATTGTCAGGAAGCTGTCGTTTACATGCTCCAGCAAACAGAGCCATTCCTCATATAGTCAGTGTTTGCTGAGATCAGCAGAATCCCTGAGAGTGGGAAGATGGAGTGTGCTTATGGTTTTTGGCTGTCATATGCTGTACAGTCACTTCTGATGTTGTGACAGTAGGTGGCACTCTAAGCCCAGATTTCTGCTCTAGACTGACCTAAGGCACAAGGCATGTAGGGTGGCGGCATCTATGGTGACTTTGGGTGAGTGCAACCCTCAGTGTCCTAAGTAGCTCCTGTTGAAAAGTCCTTTTACATATCAGGCTGGATTTGATGTGCCATTCTCTGGGAAGTTGGTGTCATTCCAACTTGGAGGCAAACAGTTCTTTTACAGCTTCTGGAAAATACTCAATAAAGACTGAAGGGCATTCTAGATGAGGCTGGACAGAGGCATGTGTAGACAGAGTTGAAATAACTGTGCATATGGTTATATTGTTTGAAGAGGCCAAGAGACCAGAATGATGCTGGGGGACTCTGGTACTCCATGACAAAACACAAAAATAAATGTGACTTTCAGTTAATATGTAAAGAACAAAGTATCATTTTGAACAGTCACAGATTTCCACTATATGCCTCCATCAGAGATAGTCCATGCTTTATTTCCACACCTCCATCATTTTACATGAGAGACAGTCTGACACTTGCTTTTCCCAGAGTGTGAATTTCAGGGAAATAAGCTATTTTGTGAGTCATATACTTACATTGTATTAGCAATTTTGTTTTAATTGCTTCTGGGGGCATTTATCCCACAATTATTAAAATGTTTCTAAATTGTATTTATTTTACATTGTAAACTTAAAATTGTTTAGAAGATTACATCACTCTCAAAGCAACACAAACACTTTAAGTTCCTTTGGTGGTCCATGGGCTGGTCCTTTCAAAGCTTCCCTTATAAAAAATTGATGAAGTTAAAAAAAAAAACCAAAAAACAAAACCCCAACCTTCATAGTAACTCAACCTTATGCTTATTTTACCATCAATGGTTGTTTTTTTTTTTTCTGGCACCAATGGCAGCTACTTGGCTTTTATGAAAATTGAGAAGAATATTTCTTTTACTTATCTTAATAAATTTATGAAAAAAACCAACATAAAAAAAGAGTAGGACCTCTAGTTCCAGTGTTTTGATGCTGAAACATCCTGTATTCAGTGCAGTGGGACATAAAGAAATGTAGCAAGTGGCTGCAATTAGGAAATTTGAGTGACTTATCCTGCTCCTCATGGATATTTCTGAATACACACTGAAGATAATCAGCAAGCCCAGGACAAAGGAAGCTGGCTGGTGTCCATGCAAGGGAAGAGAGTCTGTGTTTTCTTATACATGTAAGTGTCTAGTTGCTGACATTTTGTGATTCACACTTTATTTATGGTTAGCTTGTACCTAGACACTTGGCCAGTAGTGTCTCTCATTCATTATATGTCTCAGGCAGGACAGTAGAGTGGCCCAGAGATACTTGCTAAACTGCACTAAAAAAGATGAAGAACCTTCTTAACTGAAATATTCCCTTTTCCTTTTACAAATGTCACTAGAGGTGTAGTTGACAGTCTTATGATATTGCCTATATGCTCATTTCGCCGCCTATTGGAAGTAACCAAACACATTTTTTTCTTTAAAAATGCATCTTTTCTACTATTCTTTATAGAAGTCTTCTGAAACTGTGGTTAAGTTCCTATTGTAGCAGGATTTATGTATACTACATTTTATTTTAGCAACTGAAGAACGATGATATTTGTTAATGACAGCATATTAGTTTAGGAGAAAAATTAGGCTATGATACATGCGATGCTTGAAATGATTAAATACCTATTAACCAATATTATTTTATACACTTCATGCTTGTTCTCTATTGTTTGCTTGAATTATTGTGCTAAAATAATTCTAAATTCATAATGCAAATGAGATACATAATTCTAATCCAGTTATGTATATTCTTAATCAACTCTCTAACAAGGACATACATTTTAGAAGGTAAAGTAGCCGTCATGAGATCAGAAAAATCTAACTAATCTTAACTTAAAGAACTGGAACATATTCTCGTATTATTTATGTATCCAATTATAGACCATTTTTTTGCCCATAATGGAAGCCACTTAAGAATTCAACTGATTGTTACAGACACTGCGGTAACAGCCCTTCATGCATGATAAACCCTGGAGAGTGTCTGCTCCGGAAATAAAATATTAATGTGGTGTTTTAGCTGTGTTCCTCCTTGCTGTGACAAAATATCTAACAAAAACCACAAAGGAAGGGCGTATTTAAGCTCACGGTTTCAGGTTCAGTCCATCATGGTGGGGAAGGCACGGTGAGGAGAGTGAGGCCGCTTCTCGTGGTACAGTTAGGAAGGAGAAAGACGAGTACTCATGTTCAGCTCACTTTTTCTTTCTTCCTTCTTTCCTTCTTTCCTCCTTTCCTCCTTTCCTCCTTTTCTCCTTTCTTTCTTCCTTCCTTCCTTCCTTCCTTCCTTCCTTCCTTCCTTCCTTCCTTCCTTCCTTCCTTCCTTCCTTCCTTCCTTCCTTCCTTCCTTCCTTTCTTTTTTTTGGTTTTTCAAGACAGGGTTTCTCTGTGTAGCTTTGCGCCTTTCCTGGAACTCACTTGGTAGCCCAGTCTGGCCTCGAACTCACAGAGATCCGCCTGCCTCTGCCTCCCGAGTGCTGGGATTAAAGGTGTGCGCTACCACCGCCCGGCTTGCTGTTTCATGTAGCCCCAGACACTAGTTCATGGACCGGCACAGCCTACATTTGGTGTGGGTCTAACCTTTCAGTTAACTCAATTTAGGAACTCCCTCATGGACACGCCCAGAGGCGTGGCTTCTTGGTGATTCTAGCTCCTGTTAAGTAGACAGCATAAACCATCACAGACGGGGGAATTCTGATGAGTTATCTGTGAGAGAATGTGTCCTGCTCAGGTTTTCTGGACACCCAGAGCCTGAGGCCATTTACCTTGCCCTGATTCTATGCAGATATTTGGTGGGAATAAAGTCATCACCTCCTTCAGTGTCTAGAACTCCTATTGCACACTGCCATGTATACCATCCCCCAGTAACTTATGTTGGAACATCTGCTACACAGATTTTTTATTTTCCAGTTTCTTAGAAGATTCTAGCACTAAAGAAATCCGTTTTTTCCCCCTTCGGATATGAAATGTGAATGTTTCTCTTCTCTGCGAAGGGAGTCACATAATGTGTCTTTTAAAATATGATGACATTTAACCACTATGAGGCTCTTTGTACCTTCTGAGATCCCCTATCATCACGAGCAGGGCTTCCTATATCTACATAGGTGTAGGATTGCAGAAAGTTCCAATTTTCTTGAAAACTTCTTTTAAACAAGGTTAGCTTTTTGTGGGAATAATTTTGTGTGGGGATGTTGAGGCCAAAGGTTGACTTCAGGTGTCCTCTGTTGGTCTGTAGCCAGAAGTTTTCTCGGGTCCTGTGGAATCTTTCTCACCCATGTCCCGCAGCCGTTTGGTTCCAAATAAGCACACGCAGGCTTATATTATTTTTAAACTATGACCATGGCAGGCTTCTCACTAGCTAGCTCTTACATCTTAAATTAACCCATTTCTATAAATCTATGCTTTGCCGCGTGGCTCGTGGCTTACCGGTACTTTACATCTTGCTTCTCATGGTGGCTAGCAGCGTCTCCTCTGCTGTCTTTCTCCTTCCTCTCTCTCTAGTTAGAATGTCCCACCTAACCTTATTTTGCCTCACCATTGGCCAAACAGCTTTATTTATCAACCAATCAGAGCAACACATTCACAGCATACAGAACTGACATCACCCATCAGTCTTCTTCTTATTTTTTGAGAGAAGGTCTCTCACTGAACCTTCAACTCACTGATTTGATTAGACTGGGTGTCCAGAGAGTCATTCAAGCACAAACACATTATAAATTTTAGAACAGGTGGCAATGTCTCTTGAGGGACATTCTTTTAGTATCTCAACTTAAATATGATAGCCACCGATATTCTCTTAATTGATGTTACATTGCATGATAAAGAAATTGAGGAAAGAAAACACAAATATCTATACAAATACATTCTTAACAAAATATGGAAGAAAAACTCATGTCAATTATAATCCCCATTTCTGTAACCGGCCACATGACCTAAGCTAGTATTCATAACTACCTTCCTCTACTACCTATTCTGTACCTCCTCCACCCTCAGCAGGAATATTGGCAGGTCTTGGCTCCTTTCCTGGAGGAGTGTCCCACACCTTCATTCGTGAAGGGTCTGTGCCCTTGGTCATCCTGCTTGGATTAGGTTGTTGTAGTTTCCCATTGACTTTAATCACAGGACATGGTAGCACCAAGAGATGCCCTAGAGGATCTCCTGCACTCCAGACATAATCTTTCGTATGTCCATTGTGGAGAGGTAACCCAATTTTCCCGTGGTAATCTGGATCTATCACCCCTCCTAACACTGTTATTTGTTTCTTAGCCTGTTGCTTTACGGGCATCAGAAGCCCAAGGTGGCCAGGGAAATGTCTGAGCTTTCAGTTCAATGGAATGTTTGTAGTGGCTCCTGGCAGGAGTGCTCCCTACTTAGGCTCAATTCTGGGCCAGCAGAATCTAAGGTTGTGGGAACAGGAAGCAAAAAAAAATTCTTAGTAGGTCACTAGGGGTGGTAGTGAGTAGAACTATTCACCCCCTATTTCCTAGACTTGTTGATGCAGGCTATCAGAGAAACCATAACATATATTGGATGCTAATTCAAAGCATACATTCCCTTCTGGAGAACGCTGTCCCAGCCCTTTAGGCTGTTGTCAGCTAATTGGTGTTGTAACTGTGTCTTCAGAAGGCCATTCCATCTTTCTATCAGGCTGCTGCTACAGAATGGAGGAAACATGGTGAGACCAGTGAATTCCATGATCATGGGTCCACTATTACACTTCTCTGGCTGAGAAGTGAGTTCCTTTTTCAGAAGCAAAACAGTGTGTAACACCATGACGGTAGATCATGCATTCTGTAAGTCTACAGAAGGTGGTTTGGCAGAAGCATTCCATGCAGGAAAGTGAAATCCATAACCAGAATAACTATCTACTCCAGTAAGGACAAAGTGTTGTTCTTTCTATGGAGCAAGTGGTCCAGTGTAGTCAATCTGCCACTAGGTTGCTGGCTGATCATCCTGGGGAATGGTGCCATATCTGGGCTTCAGTGTTGGTTTCTGCTGTTGGCAGATCAGGCACTCAGCAGCAGCTGTAGCCAGGTCAGCCTTGGTGAGTGAGAGTCCATGTTGTTGAGCCTATGTATAACCCCCATCTCTGCCACCATGCTCACTTTGTTCATTGTGTTGACAAATTGGAAGTCACATTCCAGATACTTAGAAAATTTATCCTTATACTTCCGTTGCTTGAAAACAAGTTCTGGAACTCAAATCTGCATTGGTTAAGGTTCTCTAGAGGAATAGAATTTAAAGAATGAATATATGCATATTACATATTAATATATATTGCATATATAGATATATATTACATTTATAAAGGGGACTTATTGAATGGCTTATAGGTTGTGGTCCAACTAGTCCAACAATGGCTGTCAACCAATGAGAAGTCCAAGAGTCTCAGCTGGTCTTTAGTACACACCAGAATCTGGAAGAAGTAGGTTCTAACGTCTGTGAATGAATGGATCTTCTTACCTTAAAAGATCTGGATTAAAGTGTATTTTTTCATCTCAGAATTCCTCAGCTCAAAACACCCACCAGATTAAAAGTGGAGCTTTCTACTTCAAATGATACAATAATAACAATAAAATCTCTCATATATGTACCCAGATGCCTGGGGTTAGTTCATTCCATGTGAAGTAAAGTTGACAACTAAGGATAGCCATCACAGTCAGAGTGCAATGTAAATGCAACATTAAGAATTCAGAGTGGGCTGGGTGGTGGTGGCACATGCCTTTAATCCCAGCACTTGGGAGGCAGAGCCAGGAGGATCTCTGTGAGTTTGAGGTCAGCCTGGACTACCAAGTGAGTTCCAGGAAAGGCGCAAAACTACACAGAGAAACCCTGTCTCGAAAAACCAAAAAAAAAAAAAAAAGAATTCAGAGTGGTATCATATAGAGGTGGCAAAGAATATTTTAGAGCTTTAGGTATATGACCTAAAATATGCCATGGGTAGAGAAGAAATAGAAAATGAAGCAGTTTCCCCTGGGGATCTATTCCTTTTAGTTGCAAACTGGCAATGTTCTTATGCATAGAATGAAGCTTTGTAGAGACAGCCCAGCTGAGGGGAATTGGTTCTAACTTGTTTCAATACGCGATTATGGTCTTTTTGAGTGAAAACTTGTTACTGTCAAATTGGCCATAAAATTATTTGGTTTTTCTATGAAAACAATGATAATAGGTTTACTGTGCAGCATATTACCTATTTTTGCCCCAATACATGAATTTCCTGTAAGTTGTAAGCTTTCCAGTCATTCATTTATTTAGTCACTTGTTGCTTATTCAATTCTATCACCCATCAATATTTGTTGAACACTGACTTTGCCTCAGGCATTGTGCTAATTATTTATGAAGTATTAAACATAAATAAAATGGAAAAATCCCAAATATGGTCAAGGAGCACATGATGTTATGAAATACAGGGCTAGAAATGATGACTCAGGTCAAGCCTGTAATTCTAACTCTTGGGAGGCTGAGGAAAGAGCATTGGTATTGGTTCTAGAGTTAGGTCATATGCCAAGCCCATATTGAAAGAACAGACAGAAAAGGAAAGAAGGAAGAGATGAAAAGAAAAGAAAGGCAGACAAGTAAACGGAACCAGAACATATTATAGCAACCTCTTATGGCCTTTACTTTCATTCTCCAGCCTTGGAAGCTGGACCCATTATTGGGATTTGTTGGTCTGGGCACACAGTGATGAGCAGACTTGGAGTTTTTTTTCTTTCTTTCTCCCTCCCTCCCTCTTTCCTTTTCTCTCTCCTTTCCCTTGTAGTGCTTGGATTGAACCCACTGAGCTATGTCCCCAGACCTGGTGATAGTAATTTAAATGCTGTAATAAGATCATTTTCATACAAAAGGATCTGATCTATTTTTCAGAAGCAAATAAAAGAGAATGATGAGAAAGAGGGGATCATGGAATGAGAAAGGAAGTATATCATACTGGAGATTTGAAGGTGGAAAAAGGAGATATTTAAGTATAAATACTCCAGAAATAGAATTTGAAATAAAGATGAACTGGTTAATACAATCTGGGACAGTCCTAATGCCAGTTTTCTGTGGTCCCATCTCAGTGCACTTTAATCATCTCAATGACAATGCACCATCACATTTGGGGGTGAGTTCCATTTCTTTTAGCAGCATCATTGTTCTATGACTGTTAACTGATGAATATAACCTAGCTAGTTTTCAGACTGAAATGGGCCATGATTACAACTATAGGTGGATTTTTCTGTACTGCCAGGCAACTTCCAAATAACCACATATAGACTTCTTATTTATGAAAGCTTGGCCGATAGCTTAGGCTTGTTTCTAACTAGCTCTTATAACTGAAATTAATCCATTTCTATTAATTTATGTGCTGCCACATGGTTCATTACCTGTTCTCTCTGTACTACTCATGCTGCTTCCTCCGCATCTGGCTGGCGACTCCACCTTCTTTTTCCCAGCATCCTCTCTCCCCCAAAATCCTGCTTAGCTACTGGCTAAGCTTTTTATTAAACGAACCCATTTAGCTTTTTATTAAACCAACCACAGTGACATACCTTCACACAGTATAAAGGAATATTCCACAACATACAATTCGATGTATTACATGCTATTTAAGGAATGTAAACATGTAAAATATGTAAAAATCTCCTTAGAAGCTGGAGTCACAAGAAAGGAAAGAGCTACTTCTGCTTAGCTGAACTGAATAAAAACCTGAATGAAAACAATTCCAGCTATCTTTTGTGGAAGAATTTTCCAGACAAAGAAAAATAGCATGTGGCAAGATATAGAATGACCTTAAGAGTTGGAATGATTGGAAGTTTAGTTATGTTGTTCACACTGTGACTGAGCAAAAGGTTGGAAAGACAATTTGGAGTCAAGTGAGGACTTCAGATGTTGAGACAAAAGGTCAATAGCTTTGTCTATTTCAGATGAGTATCCTTTGTTTTTTGGAATCTAGAAGGGTAATTAAGGGGTATAACAATGAAGATAAAATTCTAAGGAGTTAGATCTAGGATACCTCTAAGCTCTGAACTGACTTTGCTGCTGTGTTATATGCCCTGAAGTTCTAGATCATTTATTATTTGGGAAAAAACTATGAGTAATAGGATCCACTAAAGTTGCAGCAAAGAGACTACTATTTTGGGGGTTGGTGCTTTCTAGAGGAAACTTGCTTCTGCATTGGTGTTGAAATGGTAAACCTCTTTCTGATAAAGTGCCAGGGTTGATCATTTATCCATTAATATGGCCTCTTTAGCCATTAACACATTTCCTTTCTCCCTTCTTGTAGGCTTCAAGCAGTGAGTATTTGCCCAGTTCCCCATGGTTTTTATTATTTTCTTCAATGGTTGTGCATTTCTCAATGCCATTTCTGACCCTTTGGTTTCATGTTTTCCTTTAATAAATTGAAACAATTGAGAATAAGAATGAGAACATCACTCACTTTTAGGGTCCACGCAGATTCTTGCCTTTGTTAGGAAATAAATGTTGTATCCTTGGTATTGTGAATGTGGTCTTACAGAGACTCAGAGTTCTATTAAGTACTTTGGAGGAGTTTTGATGTTTTCAGTTTTGGAGAATCAGGTTGGCCTAAGCTTACAAACTTGATATTTTTGCTGGTAGTACATAGTTCAGTTCAGTTCACTGTATGTATAATGTTTAGCTAACTTGTACTGTAACATGAATCTTGGATAATAAAAACAAACCCAGAGCCAGGTATTGGGGTGAACACTGAAAGATCAGAGAAACAGAACCAGCCACAGCTAACCTCAGCTCGCCAATTCCTCAGCTGATCTTGTTTCCTCAAACTGGAAGCCTCTGAGTTCTCATCTGAATGGATCTCAGCTGAACTGCTGCTAAAAGCATAAAAGCTTAACCAGCTCTAGTTCCTGGTCCTCATGCCTTATATGCCTTTCTGCTTCCTGCCATCACTTCCTGGGACTAAAGGCGTGTGTCACCATGCCTGGCTGTTTCCAGTGTGGCTTTGAACTCACAGAGATCCAGATGGATCTCTGCCTCCAGAATACTAGGATTAAAGGTGTGTGTGCCACCATTTTCTGGCCTCAATGTCTAGTAGCTGTTCTGTTCTCTGACCCCAGATAAGTTTATTAGGGTGCACAATATATTGGGGGACACAATATATCACCACATTGTACATGCATGGTACAGAAGACAACTGTTTTACATGCACGGTACAGGAGCCAACCAGAGAATGAGAGCCAAAGTTTTAAGCAGAATTTAATACTTTCTCTTCCGGCTTTCCTCCAACTGGAATTCCTCCCTTACTTCACAGTGGCTGTTTACCCAGGATTCTGCC
>CABHPQ010165093.1:18925-44192 GCA_902168405.1 Peromyscus aztecus | reverse complement strand
CAGCACTGCTCTGATGGGTACCACATTGGGAAGGAAGGTTGACAGGTGTGATAATCCCTTATTAGGAAGACACAGATACATCCAACACAGCTGACATCAGAATTTCATATTTTTGGGAGAATTATCCCGAATAGTCTTTAAATCAGATGTCATTTTGAAATTCCACATGCCTGCTGGCTTTTGAAAGTGAGGTATAATATGAATTCTTTTTTCTTCCACTTTAAAAATGTTGACAGTTTTATACATTGATATCACGAGTTTCACTAATTTTTACCCCTTGCTCTCCCTTATCTCCTTCCCACTCCCATTGGCCCCCTTCTCAATGAGTCTTCCTCTTACTTCCATGTCTTCTTTGTGCATGTGGCCCAATGAGTTTAACTATTTTATTACCTTATGGAGGGTGCGACATTATTCAGCTGAGCAAGGGCAACTTATTTGTGGCTACACCCCTGAAAAAGTAATACCCCACCTTCAACAGTAATTAACTGCCAATAGTCCTTTGGGGAGTGGTGGGGCCTCATGAGCCCTCCCTGGTTCCTGATGAAATATTGATGGACCCAATTTTGTGCAGTCATAAGATTAGTTACTCCTATAATTCTAGAAGAAATCATAAGACCAGAGAAATCCATTTTGTTCTTATTGTTAGGCTGGTAATTCCTCTTTCAGTATCTTTTGGTATTGAGGACTGAATCCAGAGCTTGCTCATGCTAAGCAAGCTCATTGCCTCTGAGCCACACCCCCAGTCTTCTCTCTTGCATGTTATCTGGGGAGCCCAAAGGCTCATGATCAGTGGGCAAACACTCAACCAGTTAAATGTCTACAACCAGCCTTCCATATTTGTTGGTTCAATTGACTGGGGTTGAAAAAATTCAGAAAATGTACTGAACTGAGCAGATGTTTTTAAACCATTGTCACTGTTCTTTAAATAACAGAGTTTATGGATCATTTACTTAGCTTTTCCTTTGTGTTTGGTGTTATTAGTAGCCTGGAGAAGGATTAAAGTACACAGCAGCATGTGTGAATGTACGCCATTTATCCAAGAAAACTTGGTATCTGCAGGTTTACTGTGAACACCTCATGGGTGTAGACTGCCAATAGTATTTAGAATAGGTAGCACTTGGAAAGCTATTGCTTTTATAGGTGTAGTTGATACTTTGCTATAGAAAAAGGAATGCTTCCTCAGACAGATGAATAAGGGGTGTGTGTGTGTGTGTGTGTGTGTGTGTGTGTGTGTGTGTGTGTGCACACCAGAGTGCAGATACAGAGGCCAGAGGAGGATGTCAGGTGTCCTGCACAATCACTCTCTACATTATTCCCTTGAGACACAGTCTCTCACTGAACCTGGACCTGCTTTGGGTGTACTCAAGCTCCAGCCACCCTCCTGTCTTCCCTCTCGATGGCACTGGAGTCACAGGTGCCTGGGTCATGCATGGTTTTTAATGTGGGAGCTGGGCACCCAAATTCAGATATCCTTGCTTGCTCAGTAAGCACTCTTGTCCATGGGATCATCCCTCCAGTCCAAAAAAAAAAAAAAAAAAGGTATTTTGGAGAGGAAAATATGTCATGTATAATCCAGAAACCTTATCAGGGTCTGTGAGACTAGAATTATTCAGGGAAGATTTAAAATTAAGATTTAAAAGTGTACATTTTGTTTTTAATGGGTCCACAATAATTGCCTATATTTAAGAGATGTAATATGACATTTCAAAGCATGTATGTAGGGGACCGAGAGATGGCTCAGAACTGAAGAGAATTTACTGCACTTGCAGAGGTTCTAGATTCAGTTCCCAGAAACCATATTATTGCTTACAACCCTCCACAATCCAAGGCTCAGGAGATCGAGTGATTTTTTTGGCTTCCTCAGGCACCAGGCACTCATATGTTACACATATACACATGGAGGCAAAACACTTATACACACACACACACACACACACACACACACACACACACACACACAAAACCCTCAAAGTTTGTATGTAATGTGCAACCTCAGGTCAGAATAAGTGCCATATCCACCAGTTTCCCCCTCCCATATTTATTATTTCTTTGCATTAGGAACATCAAAAATTCTCTCTACTGGCTGTTTTGAAATACTTAAGTAGTTGTTATCAACAATGTTTATTTTATTGTTCATCAAAACATAGGAAGTCCAATTTGACCCTTGAGGCCACTAGCCACACTGTCCACATCTTTCCACCCATTTTTTTTCTTCCCAGGCTCTGGTAACAATTATTAATTCTTTACTTCTTTGAAATCAACATTTTAGTTTCCATGTGTGAATGACAGCATACAGCATTTGTTCCCAAATAAAATCACATATATTAGAGAACGACCTAAAGCCAGCAGTACTTCGTATTAGTTCTCTTGTATAAAGCATTCATTTATTATTATTTAAAGTTTTAGAAAATAAGTGTTTAAAAGAAAGTGTGATTTAGAAGATTAAATTCACTTATAATACCCCAACCAAGAGAGAGCTATGATTTACATTTGCTCTGTTTTCTTCCATATATTTTCTGTATAATATGTAATTTTAAATTTAGATGAGTTCTACCTTCCATAAAATTAACATTTTCCCTTGTAAAAATTGTTCTGTAAAAATGATCTTATGTTTCTAATATTAATCCATGGTCCTTTAAACAAACGTGATATTCTCAAAAGGCATCTAAGCCTAATCATAGGTCAGTTGTCAGTAGCTGAAGGTGGCATGGATTAATCAGCAAGTATGATTTCTGTCCTTTGTCAGGTCCTTCCGTCTCAGCATCATGGGAGCATGGGAAAGCCTGTCTACAAACACATGGATTTAAAGTGGACCAGGGTAGCAGAGGAGACCTCGCTGTCTGGGGTAGAAGGAGATGAATGACATACCTACAAAAAAATGAGAGCTTTCTTGGAGTTAAATTCAGTCCAGCATTTACAACTTTGTATCAAGTTAAGTGAGTCTGGCTGAGACTTTATGTGTTAGACACATGGCTTGACTGGAAGGATTTTAGACTATTAAGAATGGGGAGTTTCATGAGGAACACCAACTTATCTTAAAATCATGTAGTGGGGCTGGCTCCATCATTAAGAGACTTGCTGCTCTTGCAGAGGACCAGAGTTTGGTTTTCAGCACCCCTAGCAGGCAGCTAATGGTTACTTGCAACTTCAGTTCCAGGGGATCTGTCCCCCTCAGCTGGCCTCCATGGGTACTTTCGTTTCTCTCTCTCTCTCTCTCTCTCTCTCTCTCTCTCTCTCTCTCTCTCTCTCTCTCTCTCTCTCTCAGAAAGTAAGTATATAAAATAGTAAAATTCAGTAGTGTTACAACACTAAGCCCTGTGTTGTAGTCACAGATATTAGGTGTGAGGCCTAAGGTCATTCCTTTTGAACAATCTCTTGCTGTTGGGATGCACAGTTCCAGGAGGAAAGTCTTCACCAGCAGACTAAACCTTACAGAAGGTCATTTCATTTAGAATTTAACAAAAATAGCAAAATTCTAGGGTCTTGCCCCAATGGTTCTTATTTAGCCACTCTTGCGGAAGGCCTCGCCCTCTTGGGTTGTAATGAACATCCAAGTCAGGATGGTTGTGTTCATTTTCGGGGCATGTTCTCCCTTTTTTGATGGTCCCTATAGTGCTGATAAGCAGGGAAAGGGATTTTTTTGAGGGCTTTTCATTGCCTTGTTACTCTTTCATTTCTTGCCTTGTAACATGGACTGCACTAGACTTTTAGAGGAAAAGAACATACAAAGAAACTACTTAAGCTCCTGCTTTATCTGTAGAGCCATCCAGAATGGCTGTAACTGAATGTAGGGAAGAATGACTTTCAATGGGCTCTGTGGCATCTTCTCTTGGCATATGTTGGAAAGAAAAGGCAAGCATGTTGACAGGGGCCCATAGACATCACTCCCCACCGACCCCACACCACCACCACTGTAGAGAAGACAACATTGCCTATTAGCCTTCAGAGGAAATCATCTGAACATGAGGCCTCATGATCCTTCACATATTCAAGAATTATTTTCTTCATTAGAAAGGAAATGCTTAAACATTTCCACTAAAATATTTTTGAGCTATCAAGGCCAGGGATCTGGCAGTTCTTGCCATACAGCCATTGGGACTCAGGTGCTATCCCCAGTACCTGTATTGAAAATCTAGGTGTCATGGCACATGCTTATAATCCAGCTCTGGGGAGGGAAAGAAGGGAAGATTCTTTGAGCCCAGTCAGACAGTCTAGCAGAATTGGCTTGTTGAAGGCTGTTAGGTTTTGTCTCCAAATATACCTGGAGCTTGATTGATGACATATGATGTCAGTTGCTGTACTCTACACTCAACTGCTCACATGTGAATGTACAATCCCCTACACACACACACACACACACACACACACACACACACACACACACACACCATACCCCATATACATAGAGTTCACACAAATGTGAGCTCCTGCTTTGTTAGGGTGGCTAGTAGTCTTTATGTTGGCTGGAATGGATTGTCTCCTGAGCAAATCAGGAGCCCATACCTCCCTCATCAAACTTGTTCACCTCTCCCTTTTCTCTTCTGTGGTAATATATTGTGTACACTAATAAAATTTGCCTGAATATCAGAGAGACAAAGGAACAAGCCACTGCCATGTTTTACTTCTAGGATTCCTCAGCCTGAAAAGACTTCAGTTCCTGTCTCCTCGTGCCTTACTCTTCATCTCCTGGAAGTCCCCACCAGCCACAGGTTTCTTGCTATTTGTTTTCATAGTTCTTGGAGAAGCTCATTTGACCTCTTTCCTTTGCAGTTTACATTTTGTTCCTCTTCTTTGTGATTACAACATTCATGGCTCTCTTAAAGCACAGGTGTCTGTAACTTCTGGCTTTAGCTTTTGATTTTTAAATAACTTATGTGAAGGACTTTCTAAAATACATTATGACAATCAACAGAAGCTGTGGATTATTTGAACTTTACGTGTGGCTTGATAGCAAGTACAATTCTAGTTTTGATGCGTGCACTGTGGGCAGATGTACATATACTCAGTGAAGATTTATACTTATCATGAATAGTCTTTTTGAATTATTATGCTCCTTATGCCATGAATAGACTCATATAATGAAAAGCCAGCACAGGACCTGTGAAACTAACCAATACAATGCCCTTCTTTTATAGATTAAAATTCCCCTAAAGTTATATTTGACTGTGGGGGGAGATCTGACAGAGCTGGGAATCTAACCTGGGTCCCATGCTACTTCTGGCTGTCCTTCTCATAGCTAGCTAAGCTCTCAGCTAAGCTTCGTGTGCCTCTTGGTACCACTCCCTGGACTAGCTTGGTTATTATCTTCTTACGTACAGCCCATTTTGTGTGTGATAATGCCACTCTTTAGAAAAAAAAAATTGGTTCCAAATGACAAACAAAACTGGACAAATCAAAACAAAAACAAACCCCAAACCAAACAAACAAATGCACTAATTAATAAAATGGAAACAAATGGTTTCTATAATGGATGGGGCTTTGCTGTAGGTGAGCTCCTGCAGGCTTTTCAACCCTGTCCTCTCCTCAGGGCAGCCATCAGGATGACTCATGGAAGCAATGGGAAGGTAGAAGGTTCCCAGAACTCCCCCAATCTCTTCAGACTGTCTGCAGGGGCTAATTGGTTGGTCAGGATGGCTCCTTCAGAACCGCCGGGGGCCTTTGTCCTGAAACCCCCATCAGGAGTTTCCCACTGACTCACTGATGAAAATTGTGACTCACATCCTCCTGAGTGTCCCCGTGGCCAGAGAAAAAGGTACAATGCGTTGGCTTAATTTAACTCGGGTCCTCTTTGGGACTGGAGTTAGGGTGAGAGAAAATGCAGGTGACTTTGATGGCTGTGACCTGTGGGAGGTGGCAGGTAAATGGGCGTGCTGCCCAAGAATCCATGAACAACATTTAACAGAGTTCGACAAAAGGAGAAAACACACGGGTTCTCAGGACCAAGATGACCATTCTCATCAACTAGTGTATGCTGATAGATTTTGTGACTTACTCCACCTCTCAGAGAGCTTTTTGAAAGCTGTCGTTTGTGTGCTATTGTTCTGCACAACTGAGACTTCTGGGCCAATGAAAATGGACAGTGACGTTCTTCCTAAAATTTAGTGGCAGAGTCCAGCTGTCTCTGAGGTAGGTTGAGACACAGAGAGACTGGAACTATGTAGGCACTGTGGATCTCTTCTGCTATAATAGTCCAGGTCTTTGAGAAAATTTGGATAACAACTTTCTACTAAGTGATTTCCGGCCACTCAGGGACTTCATTGCCCCTGTGATTAGTTGAATTCAACTCACGTTAAGGTTTAATAGAACCTTTGAAGTCACGTCATCCAACAGAAAGCCAAATAATCCAGAAGGCCAGAATGGATAACTGGCATAAGGATGGCAGAAAGGAATTCCAGTAAAGTTCTTTGCAGGCTTGGGAAAGGCTGGAAAATTGTCCCTCACAAGGTTTTTCCAGACTGGGATGTGAGCCACAGTCATGTGACTCCATGCAGCTTTGTCAGTGAAATGTGAGAAGAGATATGAACTACTTGCAAGGGAAGATATGAGAGCCAGAGTGTGACCCTGTACATTTTCTCCATGTTTGCTATTTGTCCTGTTGATTTGATGTAATAACCTGACAAATATAATTTGAGGAAGGGTTTATCCTGGCTCCCAGTTCCTGGATGTAGTCTACCGTGATGGGGAAGTCATGGCAGACAGAATTTTAGGTAGCTGGTCACATTGCATCCATGATTAGAGAATGGAAGCATGGGTGCGGATACCCAACCCATGTTCTCTCTCTTTTAAAATGATCATTTTATTTTTGAGATTATAATATAGTTACATCATTTACCCCTTTGCTTTTCTCCTTTGAAACTCCCCCATGCCCTTCTTTGTTCTCTTTTAAATTCATAGCACCTATTTTTTGCTAATTATTGTTTTACACACACACACACACACACACACACACACACACACACACATACACACACTCATAAATCCATAAATTCAACCTCCCAGTCTATACATGTTACTTGCATGCACATTTTCAAAGCTGATCATTTGATATTGAATAACCAGTTAGTGTGCTCTTCCCTGGGGAATACTGTTTCTCCTGCGCTCAGCATTCCTGAGTTTTCAGTAGTTCTCTGTGTAGGGCTGAAGCCTCTTGGGCTTTCACTTGTCCACTTTAGCATGTTTATTCCTGGTGTGCTTGTTCAGCTCATGTTTAGGCAGTCATGCTGGTGAGACTTGATGGGTGTAGTGCCTGACCTTTCTAGGAGACACAATCTCATAGCACAGGCCTGATCCTCTGGTTCTTAAAATCATTCTATCCCGTCTTACACAATGACCCCTAAGCCATAGGTACAGAAATTGTTTCATAGATGTATCTACTGGAACTGGGCTGTATAACTCTGCATTTTGATTGGATATGGTTTTCTGTAAAGGTCTTTGTCTGTTATAAAGAGAAGTTTCCTTGGCAAAGGGTGAGGATGGCACTAATCTGTATGTATAAGCGCAAATATAGAGTGTAGTTATGAATTATATTGGTTTAGTTAAGTGGTGGTTGTAGGTTCTCCTCCAAGATCCATGACCTCACTAGCTCTGGGTAGTTAACTGCTTTTCCGGTACTATGCATGTTTTCCTTCTTGTTGAGCAGTCTAATCAGAGATCTTTAAGTCCAATTAGAGAGCTATTGGTTACCACTATGATAGGCATACCACTAGTGAACCCTTAGGTTATTCTGCGATGATGGTCATTGTTATGGTTCATAGACATCATAGTTGGATGGACTGTTGGTTGCTTCTGTCTTTTAGAAGCGTTTGTGGTGTCTTCTGGTAACGTGAGTGCTAGTTCTCAGGGAGGAGGCTTTCAGGTTAGACCAGCTTCGGGGCCTCTGGACCCTGAGTCTCAAGTATAAGATGTCTTCAGCAATAGGAATTTACCTTCTATTATGTGCTCTTTTATTTATTCTAGGACCCCAGCCTGTGGAATACTGTAGTCTAGAGTTGAGTTGGGTTTTCCTGCTGCAGTTAATTTAAATTATACAATCCCTCTTGGGAATTCCCAGAGGCTTGTCTCCAAGACAACTCTAGATTCTGCCACATTGACCAGAAAGATTAATCATCACTTTTTCTTCCTGTCTTGGTGCTTTTAGGGTCATTAAAAAAAGAAAAACAAAGAGCCCCTTAACCTTTATGAAAGGCCTTCCCTGCCTATCTGAATGGATGAAACTGAATTTGTCTTACTCTACCAGTGGCCTGGAAGCTATGCAGGGTGTTTGCTGACATCTGAGTTAAACCATGAAGGTTGGGGACATTGGGCACTAGAGTGGAACCTTGCTTATTTTGACTCAGATAAATTCAAACAAAGTATTTTCTTAGAAGTGCTATTAAAAAACAGTGAAAAAGTATACTCAAAATAATCTCTTTTCAGTAGAAGGCAAACCTAGAATGTTACCTTGTGTGTGTGTTTGTGTTTATGTGTGCGTGCACACATACATGTATGTGTGTAGATCACAAGACAACCACAGGTGCTATCTACTTTGATTTTGAAATGGGGTCTCTGGCTGGCCTGGAACATGCCAAGTAGGCTAGGCTTGCTGGCCAGCGAGCCCCAGGAATCCACTTTTCTCTACCTTCCCAGTGCTGAGATGACAAGTACATGCCCTAGGGCCCAGCTTTTAAATGGCATTTTTAAATGACCAAACTCAGATATTGGTGCTTACAGTGTGAGCACTCTACTCTTGAACTATCCCCTCTAATATCCATTTACTATTTTTAAACCTCTTGAGTTATGTGTTCAGAACAGCTTATACTGTACTTGGGCCAGATGCTAGGTTGTATTTGAGAGTTGAATTTTCAGAAGAAATACACAATTTAAGATCTTAACCTTCTTTCTTAGGCAATCTGAGAAAGGAATTTCAATTGAAAGTTTACCTTAATCAATTGGCTTGGGGTGTGTCTCAGGGAGATTGTTTTGAGTGTGAATTGATGCAGGTATCAGCCAATTGGGGAAGTTACCACCCCCTAAGTAGGTGGTCTTGGGCTTTGAACAAAAAAAAGCAAAGCATGACCCAATATACAGGCCAGCAAGCAGCTCTCCTCCTTGATTCTTGTTACTTCCTCGGTGATGAATCATGACTTGGATACATAAGCCAAATAAATCTCTTCCTCTCTAAATTTGCTTTTGGTTAGAGTGTTTTATCACAGCAAGAGAGATCAAACTGGAACACACCCTTAAGGAGAGATCAAGGAAATAATATCAGGAGGTAACAACTTGGTCTTCTGTCTTCCTCTTCACTTTTCACCCATACACGATGCTAAAGATTATGACTAAAATCACAGGGCTCTTCATACTTCTCTAACTTTCCAAGAGCCTGTGAGTTGTGATAAATAGAAAGAAAACATCAAAAGTGACAATTACATTGCCTTTTCCAAAATAGACACGGCCTTCAAATTGGAATCAATAAAGCTCCAGCATTTCTTATTCACACTTTTGGGTGGCAAAACAAGATTGATAAAGGGGAAAAGACAGAGAAACTCAAGAAAAATAAGGCCTCACATTCCTTGCCGCCTACTTGAGAATATCCTCTCTTTTTCTTGTTCACTTGTTGAGAGATTTTAAAATTTCTAGATTTCCCAAGACTGAGTGTTTTTAGAATTGTTGATCCATTCATCTAACACTCCTGTGGGAGCTGAGAGAAATGTCATTTGGCCTAGCTCTCCTAAGGAGGAAATGAGAGAACTGGATGCTAAACCCATATATTCATCTTCTTACCACATGATATGTCAATCTCCCCTTGCTATGGGTTTTCAAATACCGTGAAATAAGGAAAAGAAGAATCTCATTTCACTGTTAGCTTTGCTATTCCACTCTCCTGCCCTTTCTCTCCTATGACTCTGTCTCATACAGCCACCATGGGTGTCCACATTAACGGGAACACCTTACCCCAGAAGTCTGTGGGGACCCTTCCCTTCCCTCTTCCCGATAAAGCCTGGCCTGAGCTCTGCTCTAAAATGAAGGGATAGTTTCTTAGAGACCTTTTCTGCACATCTGCAGACAACTGAGGGCGCTTTTGTACCACTGCCTGGGGGGTCAGCCTCCAGCAGCACAGAGCTTGAAGGGGATCCACGGTGTTGCAGGCACACACTAGGACTTTTATCTGAAGGGGTTAAGGGAAAAAAGACACTCACACACACTTTTGATGATTTCCTTCTTTATTCTTCTGTATTCTTCATTCTGTGTTCTATAGTCTCTTTTTTTAAACCTCTATCCAGAATTGTTCCTTCTATCTCTCCTGATGTTTTCCTTCTCCTTTCTCTTTATTCTTCCTTATTCTCTCATTCTAGATGTTTTCCTTCTAGCTCTATCTTTATTCTTGATGTTTTCCTTTTAAATATCATTCTTGATGCTTTCCTTCTAACTCATTTTAACTCTATCTTTATTCCTTCTTTTGCAGCTTATATACCCCAGTAAAATCTTTCAGGCAATATAAAAATGAAAATGTGGTTATATTCTGTTTTGCAAGTGAATGGTTACAATAAATACAAGTAAAAAACAGCATGTTTTCCATATCCCTTATGGGATTAAACATTTTATGTATTACCTGTGAAAAACAAATTATCCCAAGAACCCACATCCATTCACACCCAAGCAACTTGTAGATTAACAGTGTGTAAACAAGTAAGATATTCTTTAACTGGAAGGCTGCATTTTGTGGTTACAAAAAAAGACCAATTACTTTATTACTTATCTTGAAAGGTAATCTTATAAGGAGTCTTAAAGGAATCACAAATCTAAACTTTTATATATGAAGAAGAATCAGCCAGCTCTATAATCTGTAAATCTTTAGGGTGCATACTCACTCATCAATAGTTTTTTATAGCAGGAGATTGAGAGCAGAAATGGGTATAAGGGATTAATCATCACCTTTGGTCATCAACCAAACCTAACAAGGAAAGCACATCAGCTAGTAATAATTGGGCTGCTTTGCATTTGTTCCCAGACCTTAATGAGTTCCCCATTCAACTAAGTGCCTTTCTAAAACTTTAGATTGTCTTCTTGGGTTTTTCACCTCAAAGCTATTCGACAAAAACATCTTAGTCTAACTTTAAGTTATTTTCAAAGCTTTGTTTCAGTACGATGCACTCTGAAACCTGTGAACACATCTCCCAACATTAAGATTAGAAGAATTTAAGCTAGCTGGGCTACTGATATTCAATTCTTTTTCTTAATTATTAACATAAGCCACAGTCTATATGACTCTTCAATAGAAACTTAAGTGTTCTAGCTGTGTGACACTTCCTTGTTTTATTTTTTATCATCGAAACTCTATTTAAACTAACACTATTATTATTATCATTAGGTAGGATAACTTAGGAAGAAATTATCTTCATAATAGTCCGCAGGTAAAAATACCCAGTAGAATGGAATATTTCCATGAGATAAACATGCTACATTACAGGCAATGAGGATCTCCCCACACCAGTTCACACCATATCAGATACCAGAGAAAGAGGGCAGCAGCAAACATGTGAAGGCACCGCAGAAGTAAAAGACATTCTGGAGTCTATGGTCTCGGGACCTTGCTTATCTGAGATTCATCTATTAGGGATTTTTCTCCTGGTGGGCTGACACCCTGAAGTCAATTGCCACCTGCTGCTCCTCTGACATGGCCACTGGCATTTTTTGTCTGTTTTCTTCATTGAGGAGAAGATGTGCCCAGAACAGTCTCAACATGTAATAGAAACTTTTGTTGAATGAATAAATGGTTGCATCGTAAGATGCTATGTATGAATCAAGTCTCTACATGATAAAAAGAAAAGGACCATTATTAACTTCAAACAGTTACTAGGGTGTGCGAGAAAGACTTTTCATAGGGAGATACAACACACACACACACACACACACACACACACCCACTCACCCCCAAATATCAAACCTACAACAGACGACAGTAATGAATGTTGTTGTTTTTTTTTTAAACTCTTTGGGGGCCTACCACCCAGCTCCCAAATAAATACATAGAGACTTATTCTTTCTTATGAATGCATGGCCTTAGCTTGGCTTGTTTATAGACAGCTTTTCTTAAATTATCTTGTCTATCTTTTGCCTTTAGGCTTTTACCTTTCTCTATTCTATATAACTTTCTTTACTTCTTACTCCTTGCTGGCTTTTAGTTCTTCATTAGATCAATCAGGTGTTTTAGACAGGCAAAGTAACACAGTTTCACAGAGTTAAACAAATGCAACATAAAAGAAAGCAACACATCTTTGGATCATTAAATGAATGTTCCACAGCATAAACAAATGTAACACATCTTTAAGTAATATTCCATAACAAATGAATGTACCAAAGTCCAACTTGGTGGCTCAAAGAATTTTTATTTGAGCTACTAACGAGAATATAGGTGAGTGGTTATTTGTAGGACCCAGGATGACCCAAAGTATGCATCACCAAATCCCATCCCTGCACCTGCACAGGTATGTCTGGATCTCTCTGCACAACTTGCCAGCAGCTCAGTATGTCCTAGAAACATCCTCTATGCAGCTGGGATGGCCAGAGTCCTCTCCTTCAGCAGCTCTTTTGTGATTTTGTAACCCTGGGGAGAAAACTCCTGACTCCTGCAAGTTTACACTTTGTCAGACATGTGGGCTTGTTTACTTCTTGAGTCTCATGAGCCTCCCTCTCTTTCCTAGAGAGATTGTTTCAATCCCAAGAAAACTGATGAAAAGGGCATCCTCAGTGTTTGCTGCCCAAGCTTGTTCTTCTGCTACCCCTCCAGGCAGGAACAAATGATACTCATGTCATGCTCAGAGTATGGGAAGGGCCTAGGAGCTTTGCATATAACATCTAGTTTGATTTCATAAGCACAGCAATTATATTAGTCCATTATCTGTTTGTAGTTGGAAGTTTTCCTGTGTCCCAGCTGGCTGGTGGTCAGGACAAATCTCTCCTACTTTTGTCCCACATGGTTCCCCCAGATCTGTTCATGTAACAAAACACCTGAGGCTGGATACTTATAAAAATAAAAGAGAGTTCTTTATAAAGTAAGTAAGATCATTATTCTGGAGGGTCAGGGGTATGGTAGCAGCAGCATCTTCTGGCTTCATGGAAGATGGCACCACCATGAGAAAATGTGTGCAAGTGGTCATGTAGTGAGACTGGAAGTCAGAGAGCATTTAGGGACTAGGATTCATCCTTTTATAACAACCCTCTTAAAAGAATTAACCAACGTCCCGTAAGAGCAACACCAACTATTTGTGAATGCAGTGTCCCAGTGTCCTAAGCACCTCTCACCAGGCTCCATCTCTTACACTGAGGGCTGGACCTCTGATACAGGGAAGATATCAGAAATCATGGAGCCCTTAAGATCCATTGTTTACTCCCATTCATAGATGGGAGTTACAGCCCAAGGTTTAGGTGGCTTATACAAAGTACTTCAGCTGTGAGAGGTGGGTTTGTGTTCACATCTGTTGACTGCAGATGTAACTCTTTCCACTTGATTATGGAAGAGAAGGTAGAAAAGGAGTAAGGTATGACAAATCCTTACAGAAGCTCCTATCTTTTAGACAAAGAGCTCACAAGGGACTATAATATCCTCTGGAACCCAGAAAAATGTTAGCACTCACCTGTATTCTCAAAGTCTTTATTTCTGTACATTAACCCTTCCAATACTTTTTAAAGTCATTAATTATGTCTGTCGTTTCAAACCCACATTTTAATTCATTTAACAATACTGGTATTTGCATATAATACACCTAAACTCACACATATTTTATTATTTGTTTACTTCATTTTCTGTTTTTTAATTTTAATTGTGTCTGTGCATGTATGTCTGTGTGAAGGTGTGCACATGTGTGCAGATGTCTGAAGAGGCCAGAAGAGAGTATCATAGCCCCTGGAGCTAGCATTATGGGTGGTTGTGTGTCATAATGTGGGTGTTGGGAACTGAACTCAAGTCCTCTGGAAGAGCAGTATCTACTCTTAATCACTAAGCCATCTCTCCACCATTTTGTAAATAGTTTTAGCTGCTGCCTTTACTTCTCAGCCCCAAATGAGGAACTAATAATCCTTAGATAGATAACACATGTTTCAGATATTAGTCAATATAGTGCTAGAGATAAAAGAAGGGGAAAAAAAAAACCAATGAATTTCTTGGGACAAATTCCATGAACAACTTAACTTTTCCTGCTGTGTGTGAGGAGAGCTGGCTTGCTGTGGAGGTGGACAGTCTAATGGCCTTTGTTTTTCAAAGCTGCAGACAGCAGTCTGCAGAGCAAGGAGCTGAGGGGCGAGATGACACAGTGCACTTTCAGGCATCACTTGCGTAGGTTTTGTCTCTGAATACACTCCAGGTCTCCTCTTGCAGGTAAGGGAAGCTCTGCCCACTTAGTAACAGGCTGGCAAGAAGTGTGATGACTCCACAGGATGGAGTTTGTATTGGTATTCTGAAACAAAAAGGTGTGTGTTGGGGGGCTTTGAAGGCAGTTCAGAAAATTAAGATTTAATTTTTTTTGTATCTGTTTCCTCATTTGTAGAATTAGTGCAGATTAGCTAGGAACAAGCTTTGAGTCTCAGAAACAAGAGTTTTCCAATACTTTTAGCTGTCAGGAAGTTCTTGAAAAAGAACAATGAGCTCATCTTTAATATCATTGTAGATACAATAAGGAAGTGTTTCTGTGAGTATATGGATATCACAGTTTTTCCCTCCTCTGAGTCATACAACATATTATTTTCACAAGTTAAAAGAAACCATGTCTGTTTCTTTCTAGATAGAAAACAGATGGCTTTTAACGTGTTTGAGAAAGCAATAAGCAGGAAAACCCAGAATTTAGTGAAGCAATGTCCATGTCCATACTACACATGAAAATGGATGCAATTGCACATATTTAAAGGAGTCTCTAATTTCTGAGAGTCTTCAACTCATAGCAACCATTGGATTGGCAAAACAGTTTCAGTCAGTAAAAATGCTTTCCTTGCCAGCCTGACCACCTGAGTTCCATCCCCAGGACCCACGGTGGAAGGAGAGAGTTGGATCCTGAGAGTCATCTTCTGATCGTCACACATGTGCACACACATAATAATGATAATAATAAATATTTTAATAAATACTAATAGTAAATAATTAAATAAATGATAATAATAAATATATAATAATAAACCATTAAAAAAAAGAGGTGGTGACTGCTATGAAAATAAAGATTAGACAGTCGGGGGCTCCATCCTAAGAGACAGATCCTCTTCCTCTCTCTGTCCCCAAATACGAATTGTTCTGTGCACAGATGGGAAGTGGAGGCAGAGGGGCTTTGCTCACAGTGCGTGCTATTTCTCTGATCTCCTTTAGAAAGCTCTATGGCTTTCCATTGTTCACTGGACTAAAGTCAGTTAGAAATTATGAATTGAATTGGTAGGAACAAACATCCTTAACAGCCAGGTATGACTCAAGGAGCATACTAAAAAGTAATCCCAGTGCGTGTTGGGGTGGGGAGTGGGTGACGACGAGTAGGCAGTGTACTGGATAGATTCATTCAAGGAGACCACCTGATACCAGCAGACAAGTGGCAGAAAATGTCCTCCAGCCACAGAGAATCCCACTGAGAATACTTCCTTTGGTAAACCAGACACGGAACAGCCTAGAAGTTAGGTTTTTTAGGAAAGTTCAAGCATCTCCTGCCTCTTCACAAGGAACCAGGAATTCATTAGCAAACTATGAAGGGCGGGGGGAACGGAAGCAGCAGAATTAGAAGAAAGTTTGGTGACCTCCCCTGACCCAGTGGCTACAAAGGAAATAACAGATGTCAGAATGAAAATGTTTTGAGGCTACAGAAAAGGCAGGCATATGGGGGAGAATAAAACCAGTGAGGTAAAGGGGAAAAGACCAAGATAAAAGAATTGAGAGGGGAAACGACGCACATAGCTAAATAATAGCTATGCCGGAAAGACAGAACAAAAAAAAATAAATGAATTTAAATGAAAAGCATCGTGCAAACTTGCACATGAAGATTGAGAAAGGAAAATCTATTCTAGGCAGAGAGGATGGAAAGGAACCAGGCATGGGAATTTCATTACAAAGACATTTAGATTTTAAAAATAAAGAAAAGAATTTAAGGAAGAAAAGCCTGTTTCTTTCAAGGCATAAAGTGTCTCGGTTTTGCAGTACCGAAGCTGAATGTCAGTAAGTACAGCAATACTTAAAGCATTTCAATGGGAAAACCCCACTAGTAATTTAATAATTCAATATATATTCACAGAAGCACACATACCAATTAGTTAGAGGGTAAAGGATAGAATATGTGAGAAGATAAGCTCAGGGATGGAGAGATTAAGAAAAATGGAGATGTGGTGACTGATGCTCTTGGAATGATATTGTATTGTGGACTGGAGACTTCAGGGCTTGACTTGAAAATACAATATTAAAAGGGAGCTTTGAGCCAGTCATAAAGTGGTGCATGCCTTTAATCCCAGCATTTGGGAGGCAGAGGCAGGGGAATCTCTGTGAGTTTGAGGCCAGCCTGGTCTACAGAGTGAGTTCCAGGATAGCCAGGACTACGTAGTAGAATCCTGTCTCAACAAAACAAAATAAAAATACCCCTAAAAGAAGCTTTTATAGGAGAACAATATATTGGTGTTGGATCCTGTTCTGGTTAGTTCAACTGTCAGCTTGACAGCCTAGATCATCTGAGAAGACAGCCTCAGTTGAAGGATTGCCCAGCTTAGATTTGCCAGTGGGCATGTCTGTGCAAGACTGTCCAGAGTGTTAACTGATGTAAGAAGGCTCAGTCCACTCTGGGTGGCACCATTCCCTTGGCAGGTGGTTCTGGGCTATATAATTAAAACTTTAGTGATCCAACAAGAAGTGCTCCTCCAAGGTTTCTGCTTCAGTTCCTGTCCTGACATCCCTTAATAATGGACTGTGACCTGGAAGTGCAAGGCAAATAAATCCCTTTTTCCTCTAAGTAGCTTTTGGTTAGTGTTTGATCACAGCAACATAAAGGAAACTAGAACAGAGCCACTTGTTTATTATTATTATTATTATTATTATTATTATTATTATTATTATTCAGGGTTACATAAGCTATATTCAATGTTTATTACCCTGCACACCCCTTACTTTCTCCCGTCTCCTCCTTTCATTATTTCTGTTTATTCCACCAGACAGTTTCACTTCTACTTTCGAGCTGTCTGTACATTTATAGGTCTATGTGCCTATAAAGTCTAGAATCCACAAATGACTCCAGAAGTAAGATATCTGTCTTATTAGCATTGAGATTCAACCTCACTCAGATCAGAATGACAATCATCAAGGAAACAAACAACAAAAAATAATGGTGAGAATGTGGACAAAATCAAACCCCTTTACCCAACTGGTGCCAAGTTAAACTAGCCCATTACTATGGAAATCGTGGAGAGGCCTCACGAAATAGCAAAGGATTTACTATTGGACTCAGCTGTTCCATGTATCTTTGAGATGAACTGTCTATGAGAAATGAGATTACAAAAGTGGCCCTTTGTTGAAAGCAAAAGTGGGGAGTAGATAATGAGGTTACATTTGGAGGAGTTGATAGGCCATTCCTAGAGTCTGCAGAGACTGAAGTAACTCGAAGCAATAGCAGGGTCAGGTGGGACTGAAAGATGTGGGGTTGGAACCCACAGCAGTGAGAATGGCGCAGCTGCCCATGCGTCAGATTAGGTCAGAGCTGATGACTGAACAGGCCTCAGGAAGAGAGCAGTTTTGTAAGAGGGTAGGGACCAGAGACCAAAAGCAGGTTTATAGGGCAAAAAGAAAGCACACCCCAGCATCGCAGCCTGCTGTACCTGAGGTTGGTAGAGGGAGAAATACTTACTTGAGGAGATTGTCAAAGAAACTGTATCTTTAAGGAAGAGCCAAGATGATGGGGGAAAAGGTAATTTTAGACTAGAAGTCTTTAGGGCTTTGGAACACAATGTAAACAATTAATTGGAGAAATTAAAAACATTTCAATCTCACTTCAGAGTCAAAGGAATTCAGATCCCAGTAAGATAGATTCTCTTTTTAACCCTCCTTCACCTCCTGATTTAGAACATGTCTTAGTATTACTGGTCTGTGGCTCAACCCTCTCATGAGTTCCCCGAAGAGACTTACATTGTGTGATCTTTTTGGAGGACATTTTGGTCATATAAACCAATGTGTTCAGTTCTATACACTTCTGCTGCTGCTGTTGCTGCTGTCTGTCTGCTCTTTACAGCCGAGCTTTCAGCTTAGACAGTGTGTATTAGAGGTGACACAGCTTACATTTCTAGAATGGAACTGCACACAGCACACCTCTCTGTGCTCCCATGATGTCCAGTGCGTTACATAACGGTTCCTTTAAGTTACATTCACTCATTTGTGTGTGTGTGTGTGTGTGTGTGTGTGTGTGTGTAATGGACATGTGGAGGTCAGATGACAACTTGTAGGAGTGGGTTCTCTCCTTCCACCATGTGGATTTTGGGGATCAAACTCAAGTCAACAGGCTTGGTGGCACGTGCCTTTCTCCACGGAGCCATCCTTCCAGCCTTGTGTGTCAGTTTTTATAATCTATCATTATTCCATATTTACTGATTGACATGCATGTTTAGTCATCTAGAGATGGGGAAGAGAGTGGAAGGCCCAAGGAGGAAAAATAAAAAAGGGGAAATTGAGAACTTTTAGATTACATTTATCAAGGCAGTAGAAGTATTTACCCGGGATCTACATGTTTATATTTTTAAAAGTTCCTCTTACTTGTATAGCTTTTATATTATGCTGATCATTTTAATAACACTATTTTGAAAATGAAATAGACTTGAGGCCAAGATCATCTGTGGTGGTATTGTGTTCCCCAAAATGTTGTGCACCTTAATAAACTTATCTGGGGTCAGAGACGGAACAGCCACAATATTAAACATGAGGATAGGCAGTGGTAGCATACACCTTTAATCCTAGCATTCCAGAGACAGAAATCCCTCTGGATCTCTGTGAGTTCATGGCCACATTGGAAACGGCCAGGCATGGTGACACACTCCTTTAATCCCAGAAAGCAAGCCTTTAATCCCAGGGAGTGGTGGTAGAGAGCAGAAAGGTATATAAGGTGTGAAGAAACTCGAGGTATTTGGCCTGGGTAAGCATTTGGCCTGGAGAAGTATTTGGCCTGGTTAAGCATTCAGGCTTCTAGCAGCAGTTCAGCTGAGAGCCATTGGGATATGAGGACACAGAGGCTTCCAATCTGAGGAAACAAGACCAGCTGAGAAGTTGGCCAGGTGAGGTGGCTGTGGCTTATTCTGTCTCTCTGACCATCCAGCATTTCACCCCAATAACTGGCTCAGGTTTGGTTTTATTAATAAGAACTTTTAAGATTCCTGCTACAATCATCCCTCATGTCTAACTCAAATGTCAATGAAAATGATTAAGCAGAAAAGAAAAGAAAAGAAAAGAAAACTCCACTCCTTCAGAATCTTCATTTGGAGACAGATATCTCAATCAGAGGGCTAGATGAACTTGGAGCAGGCAGTCACATGCACAGGCAAGAGCAGAGAGGGAATGAATACGCACATTCTTCTGCTCAGTTCACCTCCTCTACGCTTACAAACCAGGGAATGGTGCCATTCGGTGTGGGCTGGGCCTTTCCTCATCAATTAATGCAATCAAGACAATCCCCCATAGACAATCAGTCACCCACAGGCTGACATGATCTAGACAATCCCTCCTGGTGAGTCTTTTTATAGTGGTTCTAGATTGTTTCACATTGACAGTTGCAGATACAGTTTTCTTCTTGTGTAGAACTGACCCACTGAAGAGAGAATAATAGCATAAGGCATATGGATACACCTACACAGGCTTGTACATGGTTACATACAATACACATATCCACACATGTAACCAGATATGCACCAGCTATAGAAAAGGGATTAAGAGGAATGAGGAAGAGCAAAGAGAAAGCCACACACTCAGAAATAATCCCTGGATGAGACACTGACCAGCCAAGCTGCCTCGAGAGAGAGAGGAGAATTCTCAGACCTGTTGAGCTGCCTACAAAGATGTGCAAAGAGCTCCAAGGTTGAAGCTTTCATGAATGTCACCAGTGCTGGGCTGGGCTTTTGGTGATGCAGCTGCATTCCTCCTCCTGTAAGAAAGCCCTCACCCCTACCTGCTAGTAACCTCAGTAAGGATTCATTGGTTCATCAGGTTGGACTCTGGTACGGTCTGTCGCTTGTACTCTGTGGGATGAGTAGACTCATGTGTGCCTCTTCTCCCCAGGAAAAGGCTCTCATACAACAGTGTGTGAGTTCAGCTCTGCCAGTTTTGCGGGAGAATAAATCTCTTCTGAACATTGCCTTACTGTCAGCCCATGGAGCACTCACCTGGGAATTCCGACAGCTCATGTTTCTTGTGCAATGGGCTGTTAACTTCAGTGTGGATATTATGCATATCTGCTAGGGCTCAGCAAGGCAGCGTCTGTTTATAAACAGTGTAAGCTCACATAATGCATCAATACTGAATTAGATAAAGTTTTACTTGAGTAATATTTTTATGGTGTCACCTGAATAAATAGTATAAAAATAACGATCACAGAAAGCCACCATCCTACCATCAGGTGCAAATCTGATCATCTCACTCATTTGTTAGTATTATTTGGTATGTCTGTAATAGAAAGATCCAGTGTTTTATGTAAACACAAAGAAAAAAAATAAGAATCTATAATTGTCTTTTCTCACCAATATCCTTTAACAAATCCTAGATATTTGAAAGGAATTAGCTAAGGTTGATACTTCTGTTCAAACTATTCATGAAACGTTTAGAATTTTAAGAAATTACAATGACACATATTTATATGATTCAATTGTACAAAATATTAAATTTCTGAATAAAATTCTTTTAGTTATGAACCTGAGAAGAAATGTCTTGTCTACATATAACAACTTTTCATCCACATTTTGATAGTTATTTATATTTTCTTAAATTTTATCTTCTGATTTTTTCTTCAACTATCCATTATAATTTTATTTTTCCTTTCCACCTTCCTTCCTTCCTTCCTTCCTTCCTTCCTTCCTCCCTCCCTCCCTCCCTCCCTCCTTCTCTCCTTCCCACTCTCTCTCTCTCACCCTACCTCTTTCTCTCTCTCTTTCTTTCTTATGTCTGTGTGTGCATGCTATAGCTTGCTTATGGACATCAGAGGACAACATACAGCCATTTCTTATCTCCTGTCATGTGGGCTCAGGGATATAACTCAGGTCATCAGTCTTGGCAGCAAACACTTCCACTAGCTAAGCCATCTCACTGGCCCATACTCTAGTTTTTATACTGTCCCTCTTCTGAAATGATTACTTGTGATCATTAGTGACTCTCACGATGTAGAACCCAAAGAAATTTGACACTTGTCAACCTTAGGCTAGGGCAAACTTGTGATGGATTTTGGTTGCCATTGATATAGAATTCAGGAAATCCTCTGTCTTTGCAGAAACCCTCTGTCATCATGACTTCCTGTGGGTGTTAGACGTACAAGGAGAGATGGCAAAGAGCCATTCCAGCCATTCTCAATCAGTCATCTAGAACCATGGCAGGTCTATGAGAGAAGCTTAAAAGGGAAAAGTCATCCTTCACGAGGGCATAGACTGAATTTCAATGGAACCTTTTATGGAGACTGAACTGAATTTCAAGCTGAGGAATGAGCTTTGCCAAAGCTGCAACGAGTTGGGATCTGAACCAGGGGAAAACTGTACCCCACACTACATCTCCTTTCCATCGTGAGTATGTATTTATTTAAGCTACACATATCAAGTTCCATGAAATGAAACCTATGGATGAAACATAACATGGGTTGGGGAGAAGGCTCTGTGGATGGAGTGCTTGATGTGCAAACACGGAGATCTGAGTTCTGATCCCTAGCATCCTGCAAACAGCTGAGTGTGGCAGCATGTGCCTGCAACCTCAGCTCTGGAAGAGGCAGACCAGCGTACCCCTATAATGTGCTGGCCAGCCAATTCAGTAGAATTGGTGAGTTCTGGGTTCAGTGGACAGATCACATGTCAAAAATAATGTGTAGATCAATTGAGAAACACTTCTTATGCTGACCTCTGTCCTCCACACATGCACACATGGGTTCATGTACCCACCACATATGCACACATGTACATGCCACATAATGACACACACATACAAAAAAACTGTACTGCAAGAAAGAAGATGCAATCCTCCCCAGCAAAACACTGATTTGTTCATCGGTGTCTGGGGTGATAGATATAGCTCAGTCAGAATATTCGCTGCACTAGCATGTGACTCTGAGTTGGATTTCTAGAATTAATGTGTAAAAATGTCAGCATTGGTGATGTGCTGGGGAGGTAGAGACAGAAAGATTCCTGGGGCTTTCTGGTCAGCCACAAAAGCCTATTAGAAGAAGTTCAGGCCAGTGAAAGAAAAAATAGAGGTGCATGGTACACGAGAAACAAAACCCAAGGTTGTCCTCTTGCCTCTACATACACATGTACACAGGTAAAATGCGCAACCACTAATGTGAACCTGACATAGAAACACACACACACACACACACACACACACACACACACACACACACACACAGCTTATTGCATGTATTTTGTGTTGTGAGATTAGTTGCTTCTTCCCTGGTGGAAACAAGCCAAGGCTGATCTTGATGTAGAAGCTGCATGGAATAGAAGAGAGTTAAGGTACAATTCAAAAGGCCTTTGTTCAACTGATCTTTGCTAATTCACAGTAACATTTCTTTTATGAGGTCAGATGGAAGTAGTAAGAAGGAAAAAGGAATACATGTAATGATAGATGAAATGTGGATAAATGCATAACACTGTTCCTGGGAACCCATGAACACATATCTAGTTAACCCAGGTAGAAAACCAACAGCAGATCAAAGTGACAATACCACCAAAGTTAGCTTAGTGAAGCTATGACTCTACTGGGCTTATTTATAGGAGTACTGGTTAGGGGTTACTTAAAGGAGCATGGAAATCCAGAGACAGCTGTGTCACCAAAAGCCCACTCCGGTGTGGACGAAGACTCATGAATACTGGAACCCTGATATTCTCTGCATGACTAGTGTGCAGATAAACAGAGCAGTTTCCTCTCCTTAGCAGTCCTTACTACTTACATGAACTTGAGGTTGGGAGTTCTTGTGAAGCTGCTAAGCTTGAGGGACTTTGTGAGACTTGTGAGTTGCTTACTTCCTGGGTCTTAGTGAGCCTCCTTTCATAACTTCCTAACTCTCAATGAACTTCTTTTCAGGGTAGAATGTTTTAATTCCAGAGGCAATTGTTACACTACACTCCTATAAAGTAAAGATTAATACTCTTGATACCCAAATGTCCTAATATACTCTACAACTGCAGCTATATACCAATGAAGTTGAAAAAATTAAGAGAAAATATGACTCATCTAGCAAATAGCAAAATAGCAAAAGGAAACACCAGGTTCTTAGAAGGCAAAATGAAACCAAAGCAACAAGGACATGGAAAGCCTTGGAGAATGTAAGACACAAATAAAAATTCTATTATCCTCTATATAGTTAGACCAGGAAGAAATGAGAATAATAGTGGCAGGGTCATTTAAAAGCATGCTTTTCAATTTCAAATTGAAAAATCTGATAGTCAAAAATGAACATATGGAATATATTCATAATATAGTTTAGAGGCTCATTAATTCAGTGCATTCCAAACTTTGTATACTAAGGAAATGACACTTTCTCTTTCAGACCACATAGAACATTTGTACAAATCTATTTTCCTCTAGGAAAAATAGACCATGAATTCCAAATAGCAGAAAGGCAGTTTTGTGTATCTATAAGAAATATCAAGCTAAAAGAAAAAAATCGCAATCTACTAAGCTCAAATCAAAAATGTCTGGAGGAGGTGGAAGTATGTGTACTAATATTCTCATATTTAATTGTCGAAAGTCCAGGGGTAATGTGTGAAGACAGGAAACCGAGAAATAGAGACTTGGATATAGTATCTAAGTTCACCCAAATCATCTGAAGAGCATAATATGGCAAGCCCCTATGTCATCAAGAGAAAACCCATTACAGTTTCAGAGATGGCTCAGTGCTAAAGAGCGCTGGCTGCTTATATAGGACCAAAGTTTGGTTCTCAGCACCCACATGGTGGTTCAAAACCATCTGTAACTTCAGTTCCAGGGGATCTGACACCATATTCTGGCCTCTGCCCACATCAGGCATGCACACAGTACACAAACATACAGGCAGGCAAATACCTATGTGCATAAAAATAAAAATAAATAAATACAATGATGATGAATAAATTCATCTAAAGAAAAATGTCTCGGACACTTTGTACATATAAACAGGGGCTAAGAAACACCTCCTGATACAAAAGGGTAAGAAAAAGAACCAAAAACTAAAATTAGAAAACTGCATGCAAGTGGAGTCATTTTCTATGATAAAGATCTTCATGTACTCAGAGTTCATAACAAGCCGACTCAGAATCTTTTTGAACCAAACTAGATAGCATGCAAATTCATAGTTTATAAGGTGGAACATATGTACATTGGTATGAAAGCATGCATATATGCATATATTCCTAAAACAGAGACTGTAGCTTTTTAAAGCACAGAGGAAACATTTGCAAAAGTTAAAATAGATTCTGTTCTAAACTACAAAGAAAGCTCAAACAAATTGCAAAAGTATAAATAATGGAGACTGTGTTCTCTGAACACCATTCAAGAAAACTAAAGTAAAAAGAATGTATGTGTCAATTGAACAGGCAATGCATCTTGAGGAAACAAACCTGAATTTTCATCTATAAAATAACAAGAAGAAGCATATAAATAAATATGTAGGTTGTCATTGAAGCACAGGTCAGAAAAAATTCATAAACCTATGATTTACCTTAGTAAAGAATGGAAATCAATAAACACTCAACTCAAAAAGTTGAAGACTCAACAAAGTAGAATTAAAGAATCAAGAAAAATAGGCATAAAATAATGACACAGAAGACAGGCAAAATACTTGAGTTCTTCAGAGTCAGATGAAGAAAGTTCAAATTCCCAGGATCTGTTTTTATTTAAATTGTTGTTGTTTTGTTTTTTAAAAACAGAGCAGGGAGCTCGGGTATGGCTCAGTGGTTCAGAGTTCTTGCCACTCTTATAGAAGACCAGAGTTCATTTCCTAGCATAACATGTCAGCTGGCTCATAACCCCTGTAACTCCACCTCCCTTGGCTTGTGAGAGCACCTGTGCATGTGCATGCATGCGCGTACACACACACACACACACACACACACACACACACACACACACACACAC
>CABHPQ010165093.1:0-18915 GCA_902168405.1 Peromyscus aztecus | reverse complement strand
AGTAGAGTAGAGATCGGATAATTCTAGTCTATATCAGAACTTCTGGAAGGCCTTATGTCTGCACAAATGACTGGGAACTAACCTAAGGGACTCTGATTTAGCAGGGTTGGGGTGACTCTCAATTCATTTGTAAACTTTTCAGGATAAAGCTGGATACACTGTTCCAAGGCTTCTGCCCGAATAACTACTGAAGCCAAGCCAGAGAGACTGTAGTGTAAAGAAATGGAACCAGAAAGCAGTGGAGGAGCAAACAAAATCCAACTGGGTAAATAAGCGCAGAAATAAAAGAAACATCTTACCTGTGTTTTCAGCTTTGATTGCCCTGGAGTCTCAACACACTGGTACTCAACACTCTCCTCTGATGGGCTGAGTCAGGACCACTGAGGCATGGCTCTAGTTGTGGGTACTTTCTTAAAGCTCTGATAGGATTTTGGTGGCTAGTACAGATTAAGCATTAGAACAGGGGATTAGCTGTGTCCCCTTATTTAATTTAGAAACTAAAATTGTAGCACTAGGGGCCAGGGAGATAAAGATTCTTGTTGCCAACCTGATGACTGAGTTTAATCCCTGGAATACACATGGTGGAAGGAGAGAGCTGACCCTAACAAGCTGTCCTCTGACCTTCACTTGTGTACTGTGGCGTGGGTCCCACACCCACACAAAAGTAAGCAAATGTAAAAAAAAATGATAATGTTAAAAAGTTTGATGTTTCTATAGAATGGATATTCTAGGCTGTGGGCAGCATTATACGCCAGTTTCTCTTGCTTCTCAACTCACTCTCTGGAGAACATTATTTCTCGTTAATGGAAATATAGGAGCAGTTAGCCCCAAGGTTGAACTGTCTCCATCCCAGCCATCTCTTGGTGTTACAGGACTCATGGTTTCTCCTTCATTGGTTTTAGTTATTATCTATCATCTCTTATTCTGCACTGAAAATGTTAAATAAACAGTATGTTTTAAATTGCATGTTATTCTAAGTAGCCTGATGAAATCTCACTATATTATACTCTGTCTTGCCCTGTGTGGTCAGCTTTCTGGTGTAGTCATGCTGTGTATGTATGCTACCTACAGGGTAGGCATTCTGTAGCCATCAGATCTACCGCTGAGGTACTGGGGTGCTGGGATTAAGTTACCCTTACATAATACTAGCTTCATGCTATGCCATGACACTTAAGCCATCCCCCTCACGTCATTTTTTCACAGAGGTGTTGTGTCATGCACACCATCACAAGAAGAAATATGACTATGACATAATGAGATATTTTTACAGGGGAAGAGAATATATTCCCATAACTAATTTTTAAAGGAAGTATTTTATTCTTATTTTTTATATATATGTGTGTATGTGTGTGTGTGTGCTCACACATGCATGTGTATGTTTGTATGTGTGTGTATACATATATGTGCAGGTGCCTATAAAGGCCAGGAAGGTAAGTCAGATCCCTTGGAGCCGGATTTACAGATAGAAACAAAGTGGCCTATCTTGGGCTCTGCAAACCAGACTCTGGTCCTTTGCAAGGACAGCAAGTGTTCTTAACCACTAAGACACCTTTCCAGCCTCTCTTTTGTTTTTGGCACGTGTGTGTACGCTCATTCATACATGTATGGATGCACCTGTGTAAGGATATTTTGTGTGTGTGTGTGTGTGTGTGTGTGTGTGTGTGTGTGTGTGTGTGTGTATTTAGGCCCAAATGTTGATGTTGTGTTTCTTCCTTGATCCCTCCCCACTTTATTTATTGAGGCAAAGTCACTCACTGAACCCAGCTTGCAATTTGCTAGTATAGCTAACTAGCTTGTTCCAGGGACCTCCTGGATCACACCCTGCTGGGTACAACACTTGCCTGACTTTTATATGGACTGTGAATGCCATTTATTCGTGCTTGGGTGAAAAACAGTTAATCCATTGTGGTATCATTGCCCAGTCATTTGATCGTAGTATTATTATTATGGTTATTGATTACTATTATTGTTGATATCTTTGTGTGCCTACATCTATAAATTAAACATTTTCATAAGTAAATAAAGTAAAATATTAACCTAAAATATGTCTTAAAAGGTACTGTTTCAGTCATCCAGTGGGTCTGCCTCCTGCTGCTAAGGGTATCTCACAATACTAGGTCACTAATTCCATATAAAAATATTTATATTTCTCTAGAAGCACAACACTAAATGAAATAAATTACTTCTTTGAGGAAATATTGTCTCAAAAAAGTACAAAATTATGGGGAAAATGTTAAAAAGTCATAAGATTATGATGAAATGAGGGAGTGGATATGGCCAAAATACATTGTATACATGTATGAAATTCTCAAGGAATAAAATATATTATTTTCAAAAGGTGGTTAGTAGGGGGAAAATTGTTCAAAATTGTTGGAATTGTAAAGATCCAAAGTTAAAGAAAGGGCTGTCTTTTACATCTTGCAAAGATTTAAGGAGGATGCTCATCATGTTGGTGCAGAAGACAGGAAATAGAAACACGTGGTTGGGAAAGACGGTTATAGAGCCTATGTAAGTTAATTTGATAACTTGAAACAATTAACAAGCATACTCACAACTCCATACTTTGAACTTTTAATGGAGTCTTTTAATTTACTTTTTGATTGGGTTACTGAGTCTTAAGTTTTCCTTCTTCTCCATACTTGGACTTTTGTTATATTTAAAGATATATTTTATTTTGATTATGTGTATGTGTGTGTGAATGTGCACATGTGGGTGTAGTCCCCACAGAGGCAGAAGATGGCATCAAATCCCCCTGGAGTTATAGGGCTTGAGAGCCACCTGACATAGGTGCTGGGAGCAGAACTCTGTTCCTCTGCACAAAGCAGCATATGCTCTTGACCCATGAGCCGTAGTGCCAGTCCCAATATACTTGGGCTTTAACTACGTTACTGCATACAATATATTCCTAGGTAGCCAAATCATAGCAATATCCATACAATGTTTATAATAAGTGAAATTTGGAAAAATCCAGTGTGAAACAGGAGTAACTATTTAAATTTAATTGGAAATATTGATGTACTGATTTATACACTTGTTATTTATTGAAAGAATAGGAATCACTGAAATAGTTTTAAAAAAGTGGGTTTTAAAGTTGCCCATGTAATTATCCATATTGGTGGCTGAAAAATGAGAGTCACAAAAGTTACATAACAAGCAGAAAAGTTCCATTATAGATTGGAAGAACTGAGAAGAATATGTTTTTGAAAGTCATGACTGGCATTGAATTTTAAGTTCCCCCAGATACTTTTCAAGTTTTTCAAAATTTGTATTGGCCTGCCTTTAGATCAGAAAGAAAATGCATTTTTATACTAACTATAAATATGTAACCACATCTACCAGAGGCCAGCTTGAACATTTCACAGAAGTCAAGTGATCTGTTTTACTGGCTATCAATTTCTATGGAGAGGGCACTGATGAGAAGGATGAGTACATGATTGGAAAAGAGAGAAGAGAACTTGTGGCTGAAGGCTGCACCTGTGTTCTGACTTCTGGCATGCATACCTGCTGTGTGTACTGAGCTCTGCTGCACACAGCCTGACACACATCTACCACTGATACTGTCCACAAAACACTTAGGACATGTGTCTCTGACCAAGGTGATTAACCACCATTGTACCCATGACTTAGGGTGTAGGTCTCAGCAGGCAGATGCCCAGTCTTGTAATCTTGTCCCTAGAGTAGGCTTGGGGTCAAGAAAAAAATCAGTGTGTAGGTGTGTGCAAGCATGTATCTTTGAATACATGCATGGGAACCTAGGAAGACCATCTATGTCTTCCTTTACTTCCTTCCACTTTATTCTCCTGAGACAAGATTTCTCACTGACCTGGGGACTTGCAGTGGTGTTCCCCAGATCCTATTTTGGCCGTTTGGCCAGCAAATTCTCAGCAATCCTCCTTCTGTCCCTACCCCACCTCAGTGCTGGGGTTGTAAGGACTTGTTGTCATGGCTGGCATTTTATGTGGATTCTGGGGATTGAAACTCAGGTCTTCATGCTTGTATAGCAAGTGCTCTTAGCTGCTGAGCCATCTCCCAGGCCCCAAATTCCTAAATGTGTGTTTTAAGTATTGTTTATCATTTCCTGTTGGGGCTCAGTTCCATAGGGTCCTTAGTTTCAAGAATTCTAAGTTAAATAAGGGGGGGGGGGTTAGAGTTTGGAGAAGGAAGGAGAGGGAGAATAAATTGATCAGTTAGAATAGGGGTTCTCAACCTTCCTAATGCTGAGACACTTTTCTTCATGTTGTGTTGACCTCCAACCATAAAATTATTTCATTGCTACTTCATAACTGTAATTTGGTACTGTTATGAGCTGTAATGTAAATGTCTTTTATGTAATATATCTGATATATGACCCAGGTGAAAGGGTCGTTTGACTTATAGGGGTCACAACCCTATAAGTATAAGGTGGTTGAGAGCCTCTGAGTTAGCGGCGAATTAGGAAGCTTGAAATTTTAGCTGGGATTTCAAGAATTCTAGTTACTTAGAAACAGTCAGAAAGGAAATGTGTGCGTTATATGCAAACCTGTTCATGTGTGCCCACAAGAGACAAGGAAGAAAATCAGCTGTGGAGAAAAGACCTAAGTTATCATCATTAATCCACTTCTGATGAAACATGCCTAGATTTGCATGAGTTACGTTATTTATATTGATAAGATAAATAATTTTGTGACAATTCTGTTAATTTTTCAGAAGTTATTTGTTTTGTAGTTTTAAGGCAAAATGATCACTCTGCCTTCTCTATTGTTTTCGTGTTTCCAGTCAGCACTGATTTTTTTCTTTAAACTGACCAAATAGTACTTCCTCACTTGACTAGGCATGCCAAGTACATTACTATTAATACACTCAGGAAGCCATTGACAGAGGGTACCAGAAGGCTTCTGTTTGAGGGTGAAAAAATCTAGTATATAATGTGGCCAGAGAGATAACAAAGGTGCTGACAGAGTCCAGAGGACATACTAGTAAATTGCCCCTTTCAAAGATGACAGGTGTTAGTTAAATCCTGCCTGGCCACCATTGCATTGCAAAGTCCATTGTACCCTGCTTTTTGACATTTTAAGAATAGCCAGAAATCTCAATATCTATGATAATCCTCTCATTTTAATATTTTAGGCACTCTTTTAGTATTAAATAAGTCATAGTGTGGGCTGAGCAAACATGTCAAATGTGTTCCTGTGATAACGCTGACTTGGATTTGGAATATATATATATATAGTACCACATCCCCTCCACCCCTCCACTTTCTAGTTCCTTCCTCCAGGGTTTATGGAGAGTACCACTAATCACTGCAAACAAGTTCTAATTTGGCAGCTTCAGAGAAAGATCAACATTTCCCTGGGCAAGATATTAAGAGATTTATGGGTCAAAGGACCTTAGTATGCTTCCCTCAGTTGAAGAGGAACAAGGAAGATAAATAAACTAGAACCAGAGATGCATCTGCACAGGCTGTATTTGGAAAATGCTGTTTGACTTTGCGGATCCTTTCTTTGTTCCACATTAATACCTACCCCACCCCTACTCTCAGTGAAGGTGCCCAGCTGTCTGCAATATGTTTTGCATATGATTTGATGAACGTGGCTCAACAGTGTTAGAAAAACTGCACTTGGCTTGGATGCTACATCAAATCATTTGAATTGATGAATAAAACGAAAATTCATTATCTCAAAGCCAATGAGATGCAGCCTGGATCACTCAGTTTTCCATAACTTCAAGGGGAGTTTGCAGTATGCTCTTCTTTTGTAAATGTAAGATTTCATCAAAGAGTGATAAACAGATATGTGGTTGATGTGTCTGAATCCATTCAAAGTAAGCAGCCTGCAGTAGCTGTAGACTGCCATAGATCTCTCAAAAGTGAAAAGAAAGATATTGCGGAGAAATACATGACACATAGCTACTTTTACTTTTATTTTTGTTACATTATAGTCTGAAACCACTTTTAAATTTGTGGACAGATGGCAGTGGGTAATTAAAACGCTAGCAAAATTATGGAAGGTAAAAGCCACATGCATATCTCTATAATAACAGTCATGGAAAATTGGACATGGTTTACAATGAACCAAGGCAGAGATGGGGTTGAAATCAAGTATGTATGGGGGGCACAGATAACATCCATCAAGGTGTTCCCTTCCCCTTTGTGCAATGTTTGAGACAGGCACTGATTTATAGTGAAGACGCAAGGCAAATTTTTCAAAGACAAAATGGATACCTATATTTCTGGATATTTCCCAAGCAGCTCAGAAATATAACTTTCAATTGCTTGTTTTTATTATGAGAGATGAAAGTTGACATCCATTAAAACTGAGGGAAAATAATCACAATAACTTTAGTTCAAATTGATTAATGCCAACTTGGGAAATGACACTACTACCTCTCATCTGTTTGATTAAGGGTTGAGTGCGGAGAAAGGAGATATAAGCATTGCCTTTCGTGCAAGATTTCTTTCTGTCTGAGATTATTTGATTTTAAAATTATTAGCAAGGTAATACTTTGGAGATAAAATATTGAGGGCAGTAGAAGCTAGAAGAAAATGAAAATCTTTTGTACTGTCTTGATCCAGAATGATTATTGTTAAATACTTAAATTGTCCATGTTTGTAAATCACCGAAAAGTAAGCAGCTTTCATATATTACACTATTATCTACCATTTAATTCATTTCCCCTATTTTCTTAAATAGGCTTTGGACATCTCATTTAGAATTATTGACCTATGCTGTGTGGCTATTTTCTTCTCCTGGAAGGTGGCTCTGAAGACCCAAGTAGTAAACTAAACTGACAGGATTGAGACATCAAAACATTTAAGCCTGTGAAAATTCCTGAAACTTACAAGATTCTGGAGGCCTCTTCCTGAGGTGATACAAGCAGCAGCAAACAATCCCTGGAGAGGAGGCTCTTTTCTCATGCTTCCTAAATATGTTCAGGAAGCTCCAGGGATACAGCTTTCATGAGTGGTCACCCAGGCTGGGGTGGGCTTTGCAGTGAATACAACTGCCTTTGAGTGACCCATGCTCCTGTAAGCAACCCCTTACCAAACCTCCTGAATGTAACCCCAACAAGATGACTTATTCAAGCTAGACATGGGTGGAATCTTCTGTTTGTTCAGTTATTAATGTGCTATCTGTTGTGAATAGGTATTTGCTCACATCTCCCCAGCAAGTCATGCAACAGTCCATTACTGTACTGTTGTGTGACGAGTGCTCTTTTATGTCACCTGCCTTCCATTTTTGGGTGTAAGAAAATTGTTTTAAAACTTGAGTATTCTAATCCTGTTGTAAAATAACAAAAATGGCATGCTAGTATTTCTTCAGGATAGTATAGAAAGTAAGACTGACATTTAAGGGTGAAAGGATTTGTAGGATAATATGGTTTTTGATACATACTCTTAAATTGTCCCTTGTAAAGGCCAGAAATTATTGAAGAGATTCTCACACAGCAGATGAGCATCAGCGTGGCCACACTAATATGAGTAGAACAAGTGAACAAATGACACACACACACACACACACACACACACACACACACACACACACACACATCCCTCTGACGGTTTCTCAAGTCTCCCTCTCATTCTATGAAGAGAAAACATATTGTCTTTGTTTTCAGGGCGAGTGTTGGTACCATCTCCTTCCAGAGCTAAGAGTTGGGTGAAATCTATACCAGCCCCTGTGGTAAGTCTCTGAACAGTCTACTAAGAGGCATCTCCTAGTCTTTTCTGTCCCTTTCCAGAATGAAGCAAGGAACTGGAAACTTTCAATTGCTGTGTTATGACATGGGAAGTGATGATGAGTCTTTTTTATTGTTTTCTTTCTCATATCAATGTGCATTTTTACTGTTATTTTTATCAACTTGACACAAACTGGAGTCACTGGGAAGAGGAAACCTCCATCAAGAATTGCCTCCATCAGATTGGCCTATAGGAACTGATGTGGGCATTTTCTTGATTTATGTAGGCGCGCCCAGCCCCCTGTGGGTGGTACCATCCCTAGGCAGGTGGGCCTGGGCTTTTGTAGAAAAGGTAGCTGAAGGTAAGATGAGGCGTAGACCAGCATGAGAAAGCTAGCTGAAGCAAGCCAGTAAGTAGCATTCCTCCATGGATTCTGTTCTGTTACTTCCTCCTGTTTCCTGTCTGAGTGCCTGCCCTGACTTCCCTCCATGGTAGACTATGACATAGAAGTGTACGCCAGTTTTGGTCATGGTGTTTTATTGTAGCAACAGAGAAAAGAAACTAGAACAGTGATTATATCTGCACTTGGACCGAGAGAGACAGACATAGAGCCCATGGGCTCCATTGGCTCTGCATGTGAGGGCCCAGAGAACTGACTAATCTGAGGGCCATTACCTTAGCATTTGTCTAGTCTGTTCTAGCCACATAATAAACCTACAAAAGGAAGTTTGATGTTTTTTATCAGGTTTGGAAGCTCCCCCATCTCTCAGGAGTTTCTCTCACACTTCATTTCTCGCTTTCCTTAAATTTATTGCTTGTCTGTAATTCGTGATAAAGCTTGCTTTTTCTTTGTGTATACCAATGAAAATCCACATCCTTAATCCTCATTGGCATGACACAACACACTTGGAGCCACTGTCCCAGGTTCATCTTTGGTGACCGTGACTTTTTGGTACCCTAGGTCCTTGGGTCATATATAACAGCCCAGAAAGGTTCCATTGTACTAGAAGACAAAACAAAACAGAGCGAATATAGAATACAGTGATGTTTCTGGTCTAAGGAAGGATTTGGGACTTTTTATTCTGTCATTTTGTTGCTGCTGGTTTCAATTTCAGGTATTTATTGAGTTTTCAAATCGATTGCAAATGCTACCACTCGTATTTTAGTTTTGTCTGTATGCATTTTTCCTATCTTTTAAGCAGTAGTCATGCAGAAATAAATCGATTACTTCATTTGCAATTTCCAGTCCCTTTTTCATGTAAACCATGGCTTTCTCCACTGTAAAGACAACATTTGAAGAATTGCTTGTGGCTTAATTTTCAATCTGACGTTCATTTGACTTGAAGTCTGCTTATATGTAAGAAGGACAGAAGGCACCTGCTTGTGTTTTTGCAAAATAGAATTTGGCAATAAATCAATTTCTTTTCTTACTTTATGGACTTAATAAGTTGTAAGTAGCATGCCCTGAAGGACCACACTTCCTTGGACTAATTCTGCACTTTTACTGTTTAGTATGAAGATGTCTCTTTATTACAAAACACATGCTGTTATATTTTAATGAAATAACATGCTTTTCTATTTGACAGCTTTGACTTTTTTTAACCCACAATTTCAAAATCTCCTATGTTCTTTCAGCCATTTCTAGTTTTATTTTTGGGGAGATAGTATGTCACTATGGATTCCTAGATGACCTCAAACTCCTTCTGTAGACCAGGCTGGTCCAAAATTCACAGAGAGCCACCTGCCTCTGCCTCCCAAGTGTTGGGATTAAAGCTGTGTGCCATGATACCACCCATTTCTGGTTTTTTTTTCTGTTTTTGAAAAATATTTTTTTTCAATTGTCAAGAGGAATAAAGCAATTGGAACTCTAGCATAGCCAGACCTTAGCTTCAGGGACACTGGCATGCTTTCACTGTCCAGTCTCCCTCCCAACAGGTGGATTTTACACACCTTCTTTCAAGTAAAGAATGAAAAAGTATGCCAAAGTTCATAGTTTTCTTTGTAATGATACTTTTTTTTTTTAAAAAAAAGAATTTACATTCCATCATTTTGTATTTTATAGTAAAACGAATGGGAAATTTCCTACATTTGCTCCTTTTTTTCTGGAAAAAAAGACATTTATTTTTTATATTATATACATGAATGTTTTGCTTGCATGTAAGGTATGTGCGTCATGTATGTGCAGTGCCTCTAGAGGCCAGGAGAGGGTGTCAGATCCCCCTGGAACTAGAATTACAGATGGTTGTGAGCTGTCATATGAGTGTTGGGCACCGAACCAAGGTCAGGTCTTCTGTGAGAACAGTAAGTGTTCCTAACTGCTGAGCTATCTCTTCAATATCCACCAAATTAACACTTTGTGTCAGTGTTTGGGGTTATGAGGAGAGATGTCTGTTTATATTTTGCATAACAATCTATTTTATTTGAATATTCTATAAATTGTGAGTTCATTTATTTAATTGCACTTTCACTAGATAACATCTATTCAGTAAATTATTCACAAGCATATTGACTTCTCAAGTGTTTTCAGATCCTATTTTCTTCCTTTTCCAGGATTTATGTAAAATTGGCTGGGTCATATGGCAAAGTGTGCATAGTGAACATTGTTTTCTGATGGATATGTTTTATCCTATGATCATGATTGTTCTGTGATTTTGATAGAAAGTATAATATCAAAACAATCCCATTATAGTATAAAGTACTCCTACATGAGATTATCTTATTTCATTAGTTTAGTGTTGTGGTAGTTTGATAAGAATGGTCTTCATACACCCATACATTTGAATGCTTAGTCACAATGGAGTGGCAGTATTTGGAGGAATTAAAAAGATTCGGAGGTGTGGCCTTGTTGGAGGAAGTGTGTCGCTGGGGGTGAGCTTTGAGGTTTCAAAAGCCCATGCGAAGCCCAGAGTCCTTCTATCTCTCTCTCTGCTTGTTGCCTGTGGATTAGGATTCCGCTCTCAGCTACTTCTCCAGCACCAAGCCTGCCTGCCACCATGCTCCCCATCATGATGATAATCAACTTACCTCTGAAACTGTAAGCAAGCCCCAGTTAAATGCTTCTTCTGTAAGTTGCTTTGGTCATGGTGACTTTTCACAGCAACAGAACAGTGATTCTCATTTCATACGCATAGTTGATTTTTCATCTTTCTCCATAAAATATAAAATGGTCTCTGTTGGTCAAGTTTTAGTTGTGGAGTTTGATTTCCCATGATCATTGTTGAAACTATTCCCACCAAACTGTGAAAACTTGTAAATTTTTCTTGTACACGATTGTATTTTAGGAGTGTGCCCAAGAACATCTGAAAGAGGGGATGGCTTAATCACAGATAATATGTATTTTCTTAATAGATAGTTAATTTGAGAGGGCATGGTCCTCTGTGAGTGTGGCATCCCTAGCCATGGGGTCCTGTCCTGTGTAAGAAAAGTAGCTGAGCAATCCAAGAAGTGGTCTGCATCAGTTCCTGCCTCCAAGTTCTTGCCTAGAGTTCCTGCCCGGCCCTTCCTCAGTGATGGACTGGTAAGAAGTCCAACCAAAACGCTTCACCCTTTTCCAAAAATTAATTTTGCTGTTTGACAATTTCACACATGTATATAATGGATTCTGACTACTTTCTGGGCCTCCCCTCCATTACCTTCCTCCCGTCCCTACCTGTCTTTTTCACCTCTTCATAGGCCTGCCGTGGTTATTAAGTTTCAGTGGATTTTGGAGGGACATGGGCATTCAATCCACAGCCTGCTCTTTGTGGAGCAGCCTTGAGACCAGCCTCACTCCATTCACCACCGTCATCCAAGTCTGCAGCTTGCCTCGGCATCCTCAGGTCGTAGTAACCCATCGCTGTGGACTACTTACTCATGAAGTTAGTAGGAATACGGCTTTATATGCAGCTCACACATTCTCCTTTTTAACCTCTTTTTTTCCTCTGAGTCACAAGGAAGGAAGCTCTAGAGTCCTGGGATTTCACAGATTAATCTTTGGTCAAACTTTCCTTTACTTCCATGCAAATACTGATTAGAATTTTTATTTACTAATAAGGTTGTCTTTAACTATCTAAATGAAGACTTTAAGGAATCTTGTTGTTGTTAAATTATGGTAATAGATACATTCATATTATCCCAGTTACTTTCTGTTACTGTGATAAACACTATGACCATAAATAACTTGGAAAGGAAAAGATTTATTACTTCTTACCTGTCCATCACTGAGGAAGGGCAGGGCAGGAACTCAAGGTAGGAACCTGGAGGCAGGAACTGAAGCAGACCACCTCTTGGGTTGCTCAGCTACTTTTCTTATACAGGACAAGACACCCTGGCTAGAGATGCCACCACCCACAGAGGACCACACCCTCTCTAATTAACTATCTATTAAGAAAATACCCCACAGACTTTCCCACAGGCCAATCAGATAGAGACATTTTTTTCAATCAAAGCTTTGTCTTTCTGGTTTCCCAGGTAACTCCAGCTTGTGTTAAGTTGACTAAACACAACACACACACACACACACACACACACACACACACACACACACACACCCCAAAACAAAAACAAAAACAGAAAATCAACCAGTATACCAAGTGACTATACTCCCATACCTCCATATTCCTGTATCTAGGATATATCCTTAGAGTATGCCTCTGGCAACAGAATCCCTCCAGGAGAAGGCATGCATCTTTTAAAGACCTTTAGATGGGTATTGCTAAAGCTTTGGCTTCCCATCCCGATATGTTTATCATTTCTTGACTTGTAATTTGCAGCACAGCTCTGTGATTTAGGGTGATGTTTCTCAAATTCTGTCTACTGCATCTATCTGCTCCTGCCATTAAAAAAATGTTTGTCTAAGTTAATGGGAAGAGGAGTACCGTTTGTGATGAAATCCCATTGAGGTAGTGTCTGTTTTGATTAACCATTATGAGTAAATTATTAAATCCTACAATGAAAAAGGGGTATCTGCATCACCATGTACATTAGCTTAGAATATAAACAAGGCTTCAGATAAGTTGGGGAATTGAGAATATTTCATGGAACATATTCAGTCATCACTGTGGGAAAGGAAAATAATGTTTTTTTTATAATGGCCTAAATAAATTTCTTGTAATTGTTATGAGTTCACCCTGTGATATACTCAGACTTGTTTAGGAAGCATAAACATAAAATACTTAGTTTGCACACACACACACACACACACACACACACACACACACACCCCACACACAGAGTTAGTAAATTTGTAGGTGCAGTTCAATACTCATAAAACATTCCCAGAGAATCATTTTGAAAATGTGGAGTATAAAACCTTACAGAAAATTTCATCATACTAAGACATGGCTATGATATCAAATTTCATTAAGACAAAATCCAACGAGCTGTGGCACCCCTTTTCTGTATTTTGTACAATCATGCTTAGCCAGGGATCGGGGGCAAGGGAACATAGCCTTCTCTTATAGTGGGTAGAGATTTTCATTATCCTGGTTATGAATGAGAGAAAATGTAAGAATCAAGAAACCTTCAGAAAGATTCAGGCTTCCACGTGAATTAAGCTCAGACGACAAATGCTTACTTTTGCTTCAAATAGAGGAAGCAAAGCAAATAAGCAAACAAGAAATCAGGCAAATAATGCCTGGAATTGTGTACCCCATGATACTGTTCCTAATGAGAGATAACCAGATATATCAGCTGGACAGGTTCATCTCCTTCAGGAGGCTGGTTAAATCCTCACTCACTCTTCTTTATCACTCATGACCTATTGCTTTCTTTCTCTTGTGTTATTAAGGTATTTGGCTCAAAAGATCAAAGACACATCTGGCGAACTCAATCTTATAAAAAGCTTTCCTTGAAAAAAGCAGCATTTCATAATCTTATAAATATCATTTAACCTTCAGTATTGTGGTACTGATATGTGTATATTATATTATATACAGATAGAGAATATTAAGAATATATATTTTTCTGCTAGATAAGATTTAAACTCAAATTCAACTATGTTGAATGGGGGGGGTGTCAGAACATCCAGACTTGGAAAAAAATTTTTATTTATTTTATTTATTTATTTTATTATATTTATTAATTTTATTATGAACCACTATAGGCCATTGTTTTAAGTTGCCTCTTGGATTTTTTTCTTTTTTTTTTTAAAGATGTATTTATTTATTTTGTGGATATGTGTGTGTGTTTCCTTTGTGAGTTTATATGCCTCATGCATGCAGGTGACTGGAGAGGTCAGAAAAGGGAGTTGGCCCCTGGTATTGGAGTTACAGTTACAAAACCTTGTGAGTTTTGGAAACTGAATCTGTATCCTCTGAAAGAGCTGTATGGGCTTTTCCTGCGGATCCATCTCTCCAGCTCCAAATATACAGTTTCAAAGCATATAATTGAGAAGAAAATCAATTAGCAAAGAATGCTGCAGGCTTTCACAGGCAAACAGAAAGCTTTCTGCTCTTAGGCACATGGTATGGGTTATGGGCTAATCCAAAATATTGTATGATATATTAAAGTCTATACATTACTGTCTCATATTTACCCCAATTACTGTCACAAGATATTCTCACAAGAACAATTTAAGGGAGGAAGAAGGGTTTCTCCTGGCTGACAATATAAGGCACAATCCATAATGGCACAACAAACACATCCATGGGAGCTTAAAGAACTGATTACGTCACCTTCGCAGTCAGGACACAGAGAGTGCTGAAATGAGGGCTAATGCTCAGCTCCCTTTCTCCATGTTACACAGTCCAGGATCCCCTGCACAGGGAGTGGTCCTGCCCAACAGGCCTTCACATAGCAGTTAATAAAAGGAAGATATCCCCCCAGGAATGTCCACAGGCCCATCTCTCAGGAGATTTTAGAGTCTACCATGTTTGTAATTAATACTAACCATCATGACGATGTATTATGAATTTATTTAGTATTGTGTATTTAACTATCATGTATATTTATTAAGTACGCACATACATATTACATCATTCATGTTTATGTATATTTCATACAAGGACATTATACTGTATAACGTTATAGATTACATATGTCTCTTGTGTGCGTGGTTTAAAATATGACACAGTACATGCTCAATATTGCTTATGAAACACATACACACTGGTGACTATTAACTGTTACTTTGAGGCATATTATTTTGTCTTTAAGGGAAAAGCAATTTTAATAGAACTGGTTAAATATAATAATGGAATGGTAGTATTTGACTCCTCCCATCTTTAAGAGTAAACATCAGATTGATGATGAAGTATATTGAGGACTTGACAACATTTATTGCTTGCTTAACAAGTGGGCGACGTTGAGGTGAAGCTATGAGGCAGGTGATATTCAGAGCTCACAATCCCATCATTTCCTACACATTGTCATCTCACCTCCTGACTCCTTGTCAACTTGACACACAAACATCTCACTATTTAGCCTTTCCTTTCTTATTCATCCCCAAGATCACACACTAATATCGCTATATTATAAACATTCCAAAATTTAAAAGACCCACAGTCTTTAAAAATTCAAACATCCAAAATTCACTCTTCTTAGAAATATCTGGGTTTTTTTTTTTTTGAAAATCTAATGTGTCTTAACTGTGGGCTCCTATAAAATAAAATAAAATAAAAAGTAAGTTAAACAACTTTCCCTTTCAAGAGGGAAGAACCAGATCACATTCACAATAAAACCAAAGTAAAACCAAACTCCAACTGTGTAAATAACTCAATGCTCAATGCCTAGGATGCACCCATGATCTTCTGGGCTCCTCCAATGGGCTTGAGTCAAATCTCTGGCTCCATCTTCTGCGGCATATACAACTTGTCTTTGCAGTTCTGGCTGGCCCACTCCAAAGCTGCTGCTGCTGTTTTTGGTGGTCATCCTATGGTATTACCATCTCCAAAATGTGGAGGTCTTCTGCTGCAACTGGGCTACACTTTCACCAATAGTCTCTTCTGGGCTCTTTTCATGGTGCCAAGCCTTAACTTCTCTCCATGACCTCTTCAATCTTGAGCCTTCAACTATTACTAAGAATGCACCTTCACCAATGGCCTCTTCTGGCCTTTTACAGTGCCAAGTCTCAGCTGCTTTCCATGACTCCTTCATGCCTTCAAAACTACTACTACCTGGGTGAACCTTACACTACCAAGTGCAGCTAAAATCTTGGACACCTTTGCAACACAGTGTCTTGTGCTGACTCTGAGGGAACACTTCCCAGAAGATTTCACCTCAATGATACTGGTCTCTTTAGCCATTCCTAATTTTTCTACTCCAGCTAATCAGCATCAATTGTTCCAGTAACAGAAAGATCTCACTTCAATAGTGCTGGTCTCTTGTTAATTGCAGGTAACTCTCCAGCCCCATATGACCACAACCACACATTCTTAATTCAAAATATGCAATGGCCCTGATAGAGTCTCTAAGTGACTCTCAAACTTCCCTCTGGAACTTCACAAGCCAGGCATCCACCCGCTGCATTTCTCTTAAAATTTTCATATTCCACTCTTCCACAGAACAGCTCACCAAGGTTTGAAAGCTCAATGGCTTTTCCAATCAAAAGTTCCAAAGTTCTTCCCCAACATTGCCCCACCCCAGCCACATGGTTAGGTATGTTAAGGCAATACCCCACAATCTTGGCACCAATTTCTTCTGTGACTGAAACATCAAGACCAAAATAGCTTGAGAGGAAAGGGTTTACTTGGCTTATACTTACACATCATAGTTCATCATTAAGAAGTCTGTATAGGAACTCAAACAGGGCAGGAACCTAGACGTAGGAGTTGATGTAGAGGCCATGGAATCATGCTGCTTACTGGCATGCTAATCATCGCTTGCTTGCTCCGCTGCTGTTGTATGGAACCCAAGACCATCAAGCCAGGAATAGCACCACCCACAATGGGCTGGACCCTCCCCCATCTATATTAATTTAGAAAATGCCCTACAGCTGGATCTTAAGGAGGCTCAATTTCTCAACTGAGGCTCCTCCCTTCAGATGACTTTAGCTTGTGTCAAGTTGACATAAAACTGACCAGGACACCTCCCCAATTCTTTCCTTTCCTTTTACCCACTGTTCTTTTTTCTGTATCTCCTTCTGTTTGCTCAAAGGGCCCACAGTCTTGCAATTTTTTCCCAGCCTTCTTTTTTTAAACAACATTTTATCATTTGAAAATTTCATACATTTATCTAATGTATAATGATAATATCCATCCATCACTCCTTCCCTCCACCTGTTAGTGTCCCCAACACTCTCTTCCTCTCAATTCTGTGTTCTCTTTTTATACTGTTGTTACTAACTCTGTGTCCAATTAGTGCTGCACATTTGTGCATGGGTGTGTAGCCATATGCTGGGTCATAAGAAATTTACCAACAGCCACATGTCCCAAAGAGACTGACTCTCCTTCCTCCAGCAGATATCAACTGTAAATAGCTCCTCTGATACAGGATAGGGGGCCACTCTCCCATCCATCCTGGAATTTTTAACTGGCCTGATTTTGCACAGATCTTGTGCAGGCAACTATAGTTGTAGGTTGCTGCCCACAACAGCCATGCTATGTATCCAGATGTTAACTTCTCACTTCCATCTTCTGTCCCCATCTTCCATGAAGTTTCCTGAGCCTTACATGGTGGGAGGTTGATAGAGATGATCTGTCCACAGATAAGCACTCAGCTATTTATACTCTGCATTTCGACTAACTGCAAGTCTCTGCATTACCCACAACCTGCTGCAAAAAGAAACTTCTATGTCCACATTTGAGAGAGAAGCACAAATCTATAGGTAATTTTTATTTTCTTAAAGAAGGCACAGCAAAGGTATTTAGTAAGATCCTTCCATAGTTTTATCTCCTCAGGCACAAAGATCTGAGGAAGTCTTCTTTGTAAGGACTTTGGTTTCTTATGGTGAAAGTAAAAGGGATGCCAGAGAAGGCTAGAAGGAAGGCGCTGCCTAGAGCACCCCTTTCTCAAGTCTAAGAGGGGTTGGGACAGATTTTTTCACTTGGGAGAATGAAAAGTCCAAGCGACAGACATGGAAGGCAGTTCCAAGCCTACTGAAGTCAATCCCAGGGCTGCAAAGAGCTCTGAGATGCTGCTGATGCTGCTGATGCTCACTTTCTTCCAGGCCAGAATGAGTCACTGGAGCTACTTCAGCTGGTTGGATGCTGTCCTCATTTTCCCTTCATGGCCATTTGGCCTTAGGCAACAGAGTAGGTAAGGAGTGAGAATTTACCCACTGGCAGAACCAAAGGAAGTTCCTTTACCCCGGCCAGAGATCATAGACAGAGGAAATGCAGAGAAATGAAGGAAGCAATTAAAAAAACCAAATTGGAAATCTCTGAGCTGAAACACACAGTAAGCAAAATTAAAAATGTGACAGCATCAGTAATCAGAGTGATTAAAGAGAAGAATTCATGAACTTGAAGATGTGATAACATGATCTCACTGGCTGACTCATGTATTTCCCAAAATTTCCTCCTGCTATGGCTTGGGCCAGGTGCACCTCCAAGGTTGTGTATGTCTTTGTGAGCCTCAGGAGTGACCCAGCTTAGTTAGCACCAGTCATGGTGGCCAAGGAGCTGCTTTGTCATCATGTTTCAACCTGGAGCAACGTAGAGTGGAGCACGGATCTATCCTCTGAGGTTAGGGCAGGGTTCTTGGAAAGCTCAGAGAACGTAACAGAAGATGAGGTGGAAAAGATTGTAAGGGCCAGAGGACCAGGACATCTGCTGCAAAAGAGGGTCTTCTGTATATGAAATCTTCGCAATGTGGCCAGCTAAATAAGACCGGTACAATTACAATACCAGTTGATATTCCAACACGGACTGGGGAAATCTCACAAGGCCCTACCTCTAGATAAAGAGATGCAGGATATTTAATGGCTACTGGGAGAGGGAAAGTCAGTCATTTCTGGGAATGAGTTCTGTGATAGGGTATCTAATCCCATGTGGTTGGCCCTAAACTCATACACATATAAGAAACACTAAACAGATTCAGGAGGTTTTTGATATACAACATATATAATATATATTATATATAATACATATATGTAGCAATAATAATTAAGAGAAAGAGGTCATGAATCTGAGAGGGAGGAGGGCAGGGAGACATGGCAGGGGAGTTGGAAGGGAGACAGGACGAGTTAAAAATTATGTAAATACACTTCTCATGTGAAATTCTCAGGAAAGAAATAAGACAAGGTAGCTAACGACTGACTTTAACTTAGAACTTGGTGCCAGGTTGGTGAAACTAAACATTGGGGAAAGGCAAGGTGTCTCATCCCCAGCCCTGCCTGGAACGGA